>CAKAKR010064433.1:0-49756 GCA_916700685.1 Adelosebastes latens | reverse complement strand
GAGCTGTAAAATGGTGTGAAGAATGTAAAGAGTTTGGTGGAATCACAAATGATCATTCCAAGTCCTGAGGTCATGTTTAATGGCTCTGCTTACAGAGAGATGATGTGTCAAAGTTAGTCAGTGTGGTTTTTATAATTACCTGTAAAGCACCACGATAATATTCCTTTTTGTCCATAATGATTGATCTTTTCTATTATTTCCTTTTGCGAATAAATTGTTTCCCAACACTTCTAATGAGATCACTGAACAGCTGCACATTAATCTGATATTAATTAGCTGTTAATTTGCTTTCTAACAGACTGACAGAGCCTGTGAAAGGCATCAGGGAGTCGTACCTCCAGTTGCATTTCATTTTTCACACAAACTCATAAAACAGATATTGTACATGCACATGTAAAAACTATTTAACCCAAAGTCATTCATATACAGTATATACAGTATGTATATGTATATATAAGACATGGTCATTAATCTCCCAGCGCTTGAGATAGATAGAGTTAGATAAATCCCATCAGTCAGTCCAGATTCGTCTTCATGTCCACCTGCATATCAGTTAGCTGTAACACTGTTGGTCGACACACTGAGGTAGTTTTCATATTTACAGTAGGAGTTATAATGAGAGCAGCACTATTTACCATGTGGAGCAACACGTTTTGAATCAAGTAAAATCAACCAAAACATTTTGTTGTTTCCAAAACTCAAAGGCGCTGCACACCCACGCAGCTGTTTTCACATCTTATTCTGGCTGATTAGACCTCTGCTGTGTTGGAAATTATGTGCCGTCACCAGACACTGTGTTGTCCTAATAACAATGATAAAGGTGAAACACAGCTGACAGGAGAGTCCAGGTGATGCTAATGAGTCTGTTCACACTCACACAGTCCTGAGCAGAGGTCTGATCAGCCAGATAATTCAAACCGCCTGTGTGAGTTCACCATGGATGTCCAGGATCTTTAATTATCACCTTAAAACACAACATCAGTGTCTGACAAGCTCCATTTGACCTCCCAGCTCATACAATTTGTTTGACTTTATTATAATCATAATTATTACATTATAATATTGGATGGTATGCTGCAACATCTGTTAGTGAAGTTTATAATGAACAGCTACTTGATAACAAGCACATCTGGACACACCTGGAGTGGCTGTCAATCAAACAGGAGGAGCTGTGATAGTCAGTCATTATTGTCAATTCACACATGGATGTTTTTCTTGTGGATAGATGCCCATGTTGCTTTTTTTCTGATTATATGGGGGCTGTATTGAAGATAACTGAAGAGTGATGTGAGCAGAGAGAAGGAGGTTAGAAATCTCCAGCCGTAGACATCACAGAGATCACTCCTGTTTCTTTGGAATTGGAGGATAAATGGATTTGAGAGACAACAAAGGAGCTATACAGGAAGTGGGATAAACCTTTCAATCCTCCTATGAAAATAAGGAGATATCATTACAAACACAAAACAGCTTCATGTATTTGTTGTATGCCAGAGGTTTGGAGAAAATTGAAATGATGCGCTCGCTGAAGCCCATGAAAAACATGAACAAGCTCTTTAGTTAATCTGCTTCTTCCAGTCAGCCTCCGTGTGAAAGCCTCCACAGCCGCTTCATTCAACACGGGCTGTGCTGAGCTCAATAGGCGGCCTCAATGATATGGACCTGGCATTTACAGAGAGAAGAAAAGTCCTGACCAGTGATTCTGCTGCTTTGTCACTGAGCTTCCTGCCAGGAACAAAAAAGGCTGATAGTAGAAGTGCAATAGGAATACACCTGATCATATTTTCTCTCTCTCTGCTGTCAGTTGTGATTAAATTCTCAGCTCAGTCGGCAGATGTGTGTTTGCACTGTTACCTGCTTATATTTTGTTGGTTTTAAAGGTCCCATATTATAAAAAGTGAGATTTTCATGTTTTTTTATTATAAAGCAGGCTAAAGTCCTACTGTGAAAGTATCGAAACACTCAATCCACAGGGAAATACACACAGCCCGTATTCAGAAACTCTGCATTTGAAACAAGCTGTCAGGATTTCTGCCGATTCGTGATGTCACGAATATACAATAATTAGACCCTTGACATAATTCTAATTGTAAACATTCTAAATGTGTCCCAGTTTATTCCTGTTGCATTGTATGTGAATGTCAAGCTGTTGCCTAGCAACGCAATTCTGTTGCAATTCCGTCAAAATACGCTAAAACGGAGTGTTTCAGATAGAGGAAAGATACAGGCATATTCAGGCTGACAGTATGAGGAAAATAAAGGTTTTTTTTTAACATTACAGCATGTAAACATGTTCTAGTAGAAACACAAATACAAGTATGAACCTGAAAATTAGCATAATATGGGACCTTTAAGAACAGAAGAAATTCTACTATGACAATTAATGATCTGGAATTCTTGACCCTCTGACAATTCTGACAATTATCATTGTGGTTGTCATGGCAACATGCAAATGTTTGGCTTAAATTATATTTGCATAGGTTTATTTTAATTGCATGCAAAGAAGGAACATGTTTTTATATTCAGCCTTTGTTTCCTCTCAGCCTCAGTAACAAAGTAATTGTGACAAATGGAAGACCTTTAAATGAGCCAAACACAATGCTTCATATTTAGCGGAGGCAGTTTTAGATTAAGTGTTAATTAACATGACAAATGAGTCACAGATATTAGAAGAATCTCCTCTTGCAGGTATTACAGTCTCCATATTGTAGATCCAGTAAGAGGACTAATTGTTGTCATGTCTTATAGTGACTCATCTGAGTGAGTGCAGTCAGTCAGATGGATTATCAGAAGGATCAGTCTGGGTGTTTTCTGTGGGAATGTGTCTTTCTTCCTGTTGTTCCTCCTCAGAGCTTCTCCCTTCCTGCTAAATGTTTGCATTAAGCTGAAATGAAAAGGATCAGTGTACTTTAAGTCTCTCAGACAGAGACAGGGACAAATGTTTTCTGTCTTTCCTCTGTCTCAGCCTTTCTCAGCTCAAGACAATGAATGGTTTATCAGCCGCACTCTGGGGAATTGGTTTTCCTCCATCTACAGGTGTTATGTGTGTCTGTGACTAGCAACAGGCTCTGTCCCTATCACTTCATTCACTTCCACATTTAATGAGACATTTAGAAACAACCAGTGAGTATGCAGAGGGACACAGAGAGATAGTGAAAGAGAGAAAAGAGTAGACCTGAACTTTGTCTGCCTGAAGGTAAAACCTTCTTTCTCTGATTCCTGTTTATAAAGTTTTACATTCCTGTAACAAATCCTCACCTCAGCCACAGATGATTTACATTTAAATAGGAACACAGTGCTGTGAAGATAAACCGTCTGAGGCCGGGGGTAATGTATCAGTGTCAGTCTGTCATCATATCTGCCTTACTTATGAATCAATACATGTTTGGCTCAATCAGTTTCCAGTTTATCAGCCTCACAGTTGGCCTGTATCATTGTTTTCATGACTAGTTCAATGTCCAACGGTCTCCTGTGTTATCATTCTGGATGCAGTTGGTAACTTTCCATGTCGGTGTAAAAGCTGGAGGAGTTTTCTGGGTGCAAATGGATGCAAATCCTGTCCCTGCAGCAAATATTGATGAGGATTATTTCTGCATACTAGTATTTACATATCATTGTATGCTAATCCACTTTATTCACACAACCGCAAAGGCAGTGGAGAAGAAGACTGCTAGCCAGCAAAGATGTGAACAATGCAGGATTGGAAATATTCAAAATATCAGGTGTGCAACTGTTTAATGAGATGATAAATCATTAGCAGTATGAATATGTGCCTATCTTAATATCAGTTGTAGCAGTGAGTCCTTTGTTAAAGGCTTCGCCTCTGTCAGAAGAGTCTGATACACTGCACCTTTTTTGCCTTTGTTTAAATATGTCTCCTAGCACTGACAGATAATGTGATTCTTATTCAAAGCAGCTGAATAGATAATCTCATTATTAGTCTGTAGGAGGGTAAAGCTGTGTATCTTCAGCGGGGTGTCATCCCAGCTCATATTGAACTCAGATATGGAAAGCATCACTCTTTCCATCATCCTCAAGACTGTTACATCACCACAGGAAGTACACTTGGGAGAAGTTTTTAAGTGGAAACACTCACTCTGCATGGCAGAGACAGCTCTGGTTTTAATTACATATATATTTATAGGATTGTGTAAGTATATATTACATAAATATTTATAGGATTGTGTAAGTTCATATTACAGATATATTGGCTCTGGTATCAGTGTTAGCCTTCGGCAGCTATTTTTGATTGTGCAAGCTCTTGAAAAACTTTTCCCAGCATCCTCTTCTACTGTCTGCAGACATCGTCTGCCTGGCAGCGCTTCACCATCCTCGACCAGACCGCACACATCAGTCACATCATGACACTGAGTGGGTGGTGAGTGGTGACTGTCTGTCATCTCAGGCTGGAAGGATTTGTGGCTCTGATGAGTAGCTGTTTATTTTAGTGATTTTAGTTTTTTTCATTTGCCACTGATGGTATTTTGCCATATGCAGATAACATGCAGACGTTATCATGGACAGTTTGAATTGTAACAACTTTCTGTTGAAGAAATAGTCTGATGATGTTTGGGAGCCTTTAGTGCCTCAGCATTGGACAGGCTGTGTCCAGTTTAACCTCTGTTCACCCTTTACTGAGCACTTTGGTGGCAAAGAGTGACGTCTGTCACGACTGCAGATCAGTTCAATAATGTTTGACTTGACGACGAAACACAGAGAGAATGAAGGAGAGTTTATCTGCTTCACCAGCAGCCCTGCTCTCGACTGCTCTGATAACTCCTTGACCTCAACAGCACACACACACACACACTCACACACACTCACAGATAGACAACACTCTGTCTGCTGTTTAAGCAGCAAAGATGTTCAACATGAACACAGAGGGCGTCCTCCATCGCTGTCATGTTGTTTACAAGAACAGAAGACACAGTTGAATGATAAATGTAATGTGAATGACATAAAAGGAGTCAGGAAATACAGTCCAGATTGTCCAGCATGATTATTTAAATGATCAATTAATGTGATTCATGTAAAACATTCTTGATATCTGAAACAATAAATTGAAATGCAGCCTTTGAAAGGTCGGTAGCATCTCTGAGAGCGTGAAGACAACAACAAACTATTCTGGGAGCAGGTCTCATAACTGCAGAAGAAACAATGAAGAATATTGTTATTATATGTCGACAAGCAAAAACAACGGGGACCTCTGAAGAGGTCAGCTGTTTGTATTACTGCATATCTGTGAATATAATAACCATATGTGGTTATTAACCTGAGAGCAGAATGATGAATGAATGACACCTACTTTGCATGTTGGTGGAACAAAAACATCAAATTGAGATTCATGTTTATTTATTGCAAAATAACGAAGGAGCATCTTCTTCTACGTGGAGTGGAATAGATTGAATTTGGAGCCACCATTAGACATAATAACGGTTTATGAAAGAGCTGCCTGTGCAATATTATGTTTTATTATTTTTTTAAAACATTGTTTTAATAAGAATCCTTCTGCAGAGTGAAAACCAGTGAGTGTGAACGCTGAGTTACCTTGAAGCATGTTAATACTTGATAGCAGTAAAGCTGCAGCCTTTCTCAGCCACAGTCTGAATATGTCATGTGTATATAATGAATACTACAGGTATAAATACTACTACTACTATTACTACTGATCATAATAACATATACGTCCATGATAATAGCGTGGGTAGTAGAGTAGCATGCTCTGTGTGTGTCTCTCTCTCGGCTAAAGTAATGATCTCTCCAGTGAGCATCTTCCCCCAGCTCTTTAATGATTTCATGAGTCACTCATATTGAAGGGTCACTGCACTCCTGAATGACCTTTGCCCTTAATATAAACTACTAGTGGAGTTAAAGCATCTTCAGCAAACAGCTGAACTTCTTTCCCGTGAACAATCCAGCCTCACTTCATTTCCTGTGAGCTGCTCAGGCTGCTGTGCCGCAGGACTCTTCAGACTAACCGCTACAGACGGCTCTACTACGACTCTGATCTGTCTGCTAAATAAAGCGCTGTGACAGTAGATTTAAACACCCGGTACAGTTCAGCAGCACTGAGGAGAGGAAGCGAGAGGAGTCAGTGTCCCTGTGTTAGAGTCAATAGGAGGTTCACCTCTTTATCTGTGTCTTCTTTGAGCCGGTGGAGAGGTTTCTGGAGATGAAGCAACCTGGTATCAGGATTTTTCCAGCTGCACCTTCTGAAGCTGCCTGTTTCCATTGTTTGTTTCTTGCCTCCCTCCTGCCAGAGAGGTTGTGAATAATGCTTAGTGTTAAACACTTGAATCACACTGTAGTACTCTACACTGAATCAAACTCTAATTAGACTCATACTGTGAACATAAACAGCAACACCCACACTTACTCTCTCTCTCTTTCTCTCCCTCACACACTCACACTCCATTGTGTGCTGGGGTGCTGAGCCACAGATGTGGACCGGCTCTGCTGTAGTGATGATAAGGGTCATGCTGGCTGGGTGTGTGTGTTGCGGGTTTGGCCTCAGTGCCTGGAGAGGCTTCAGGGTTGAATGTGATGCACTGAGAGGTTAAGAGAGACGCAGCAGGCAGGAGGCCAGCAGAGAAAACCAGAACATCATCACCTGCTAACAGACCACTCACATGCTGCTTGTGTTTGTACTGTGGGTTAGAGCTCCACATTATTTCATATCACACATGTGATGCATTTACTGTTTTTTTTCCATTATTTCCTTCATTCTTACTTACAGCTAAAGAGGGAAAACTTTGTCAGTGCACACAGGAAAGATGAATGTGTTTGTATTACCTTCACGCTCACTTTAAGCTTCATTTAGGTCACTGTAAGAGTACAAGATAATCTCTGAGGACAGCTAGTGAAGTGAAGACTCACCTGTGGCTCGCTCTCTTCTGGCTCACAGTAGCTTTTGTAGGCCACTGTGAGACAGCTGTGGCTAAACAGTTGTCTCACAGTGACGGTGATGACAGGGCCCGGTCTTCTCTGAGCTGCATTGTGGGGTGAGCGCTGGCCGTGGTGCTGAGCTGCAGGATTCTGTGCTCCAGAGGAGAAAGGACTTCTATCACGAAACATCCAGATTCTTAAGTTAAGAATAGTATTTGCTACCTAAACTTAACTTTCAGCTGTACTGGATAAACATATGTGCAGACATTTGTGGATGAAACACACCGACGAATGAAGGCTTTATTTGCAAAGACTTTCACTTAAGAACACATGCAGCTCACTTTTTGTGTAATCTGTCTCTAGGAACACGTTTATCTCTGAATCAGTACATCAAGGTGTGTTTGTTTTCATACATAAGTGTAGGTACGTGTAGTAAGTACAGTCGTTCCCTCTTCAGCCCTTCAGGCAGTAATTCTGTCAAACAGCCTGATTCAGTGGCTCCACTCTGAATAATTTCATGCTGCATTTCTGTTTGGAAACAAACATCAAGGGAAAAGGGCTAAATAGACAAAGAGCAGCAGATACTCCGGGTGTGTTTGGGTGCTAGAAACTGGACGTAGGAAGAAAGTGTGATCCGCTCAGATAACAGCTACACAGCCCACTCCACTCATTAACATGGTGACAGCTGTGAAGAGAAATGTGCATGTGGAGACCAGTGAGGATTTGATCCAGTTCAACAACTTCCCTCCACATCGTCAATATTAATACTCTGTGAAAGAATAATGATATAATCTTTATCAAATATTACATCTAATCTCCGCGTAAGATTTCTCACATTATCATCAAGGAAAGAGTGACAGGGAATATTGAGAAGATTTTACAAAACTCGTAATGACAACATTTCTACATACTGCAGCAAAATAACACCTCGTATCCCATTAGGATCTGCACACTGGAGAGTCCTTGAAACTTAGAATTCTTTGTCAAATATTTTATTGTTTATGAAACTTTCTTCTCTCAAATCAGAGGATCTGAGAGGTGTGAGGATTTACACACATCCCAAAAGACTAACAGCCTCAGCATTTCCCAGTCCAGAGCCAGATACAACAGCAACATTTCCCTTTTCAGATACTCATCAGGTTCACCACAGTGTTCATCACAGAGACTCTGTTCTCTCTCCAACCTTCTGAAAGCAGCTGAATCGACCTTCTTTATCGCCCAGAGCAGAAAAGGAAAGAGGTAGGAGGAAGAAAAGAGGTGAATGGATGGAAGAAAAAAAAAAAAAGCACTGTAAAATTGATTTCAACAGTGTTTTTGTTTGACAAAAACTACTCAGGAGAAAATGCTCTACATGCATAAACATTGTGGTGGAAATACAGAAAACACAGGGAGAAGACAGGACGGGTAGGGAGGAAAATCAAGTTAGATAAAAGTGACAGAGAAAGAGAGGAAAACAAAAGAAAATGGAAAAAAAAGAAGGCAGGAAGGAAAGAAATAGGGAAAGATGTTGCGAGAGAGACTCTATCTAAAAATGTTGTTTCATGCACGTCATGACAGGGAACAGACATTTTCATTTTTATTCTGTCACCACAATTCATCTGTCACCTCCTACAGCAAAACCAATTCTTCACAAGAACCGTTCAGAATCCAGGTACAGTTAGTCTCCTTCATCTCATATAAATTGAAATAATGTTGAATATAACCTGCTACCAGTTTCCCCATCAGGTTATATTTATTGATTACCAGTTAGCTTAATGTATCTTTAATGGCAACGTAGCAAAGAAAACGTCCCTCTAAGTGTTTATAAGATAATAAATATTTATTTGTATGTATGTAAAGAGAAAATATTATTACATTTAATAGAAGTAACTGCTAATATACCATTACAATAATACTAACTGTGCTCATTGCAGGCAGTAAAAGTAGCCCAGAGTCATCTCTCCTCTTCAATAATAAGAGGAGAGATGGAATAATGTGTAATAAATGTGTTGTCTATGAATGCGTTAGTGTTTCATTAAGTGCAGTCAGTCTGATGCAAACTCTTCATTCAGGGTGTGTTTCATCTCTCTAATGCTGCCACCTCAGGCCTCTGTAGCATTACATGGATTTAGAGCTGCTCAGTGAGCATTCACGCTTCAGTTCCACCAGAGACAACAAGGCCTCTGGACTTCATCACGTATCCAATATTTAGACACACAGACTGGAAAACTCCCCTTCATATTCATATAGAAGTATAGTCCTAGTGGTTTGCACACTAACTACAGTGTGCATGTAAAATCATAGTAGTAATACCTCTAAATAATGAATAAACCTGCAGGTCTGGTAGTAATTAGTGTTGTGATTAGACTGATTTGTAATAAGTTATAATTCTCTCCAGCTGTTTTATACAGTAGAAGGGGATCAATTCATGACTCATTCATGTGTTCATTTCTCTTTCCATAACTGTTGGCTAGGAAACTTTCTAATGAGTTTTATATCCAACAGCATTTTGAGGTAATTTTAATTTAAAAGCCATCAGGACATTGAACAGCTCATCTTCTTCTAATGTTTTGACTGCAGCAAACCCCTCTAAATCCTTTAGTGCCGACTGAATTCCCTGCTAGAGTGTGTGTGTGGAGGAGAGAGGACCTGTCACATTGTTTTTTAAAGAGGTGGAGAGTGATGGAAAAGAGAATCACATATCACATAATAGTCTTCTCCAACAGAGAGGAGACTCTCAGCTGGTCACATAAAACGTGTTAACAATTCTTCTTCTGCTATAAAACTGCTCTTCTGCCAGTTTAGTTGCAACTGTTGTGTTTTCAGTCTGTGGAGGTTTGGTGGAAGAGAAGAAACTGTTCAAACATCACTGAATCGACAACTCGTTGGTCCTTCTACAGATCAGTGTTGTCCTGAAGGCAGGAAGGCTCCCCGTTGCCTCTGAGGAAGAGTCACTTTCCAAGATACTAAAGAGACAGACAGTTTGACATTATCAGTAACGGGAACTGAACGTCTGCTTCCTCCACAACATGAGAATATACTGTAGTACATTCAGTAATAATTGCATTTGGTTTGTTCAGTCTGTAGAACTGTTTCTATCGTGTAGTTTCTATTACTGTAAAGCCTTTTCACAGGATTTCCCTTGTGTTCGGGTTCGGCTGTTCTCAGATCACTTTATCGGCTTCTATAAGACTTTAGAATTGACTCCAAGACTTCGCTCCTTGTTTATAAAACACTAAATGCTCTCGCTCCACAACACCTCTCAGACCTGCTCACTGCTTATGAGCCAAGCAGGTCTCTCAGGTCATCTCACACAGGCCTGTTTCAAGGATTAAAGTGAAGTCTGGGGAAGCTTCTTTTACGGTTAATGCTCCGGTCTCTGGAACAGCTTCAGATGACCTCAGATGCCCCAGCGTGGACCTCATTTAATAGAAAGCTTAAGATGCTGCTTTTCTCTTTTCTTTTGACCGGCTGCGGCTGCGGAAAGATTAGATTTGTCTGTGTGTGTGTGTTTGATAGTTATAGGTGGATTAGTCGAGGATTGATGAATATTTAATGTGGGCTAGGTTTAATCCTTTTTGCTTTCTGCGGTATTCATGCAAGCCACTCTGAGTTTGTCTGTGTATGAAATGAGATATGAACTGAAGTAGCTTTGTCCCTATCCTCCTCTTCCTCATCTTCCCCTCTCTCTATCATGCATTGGTGCTCTTGTCCAGACAGCAATATTGAGCAGCATAAGATACAGCACAGACTGGACTTGTTCATGTATTGATACATTAATTCCTCCTCCCTGCTGTGAGCTCCACGGGGCTGCTGGCCACCTGCTGTGCTTCACTGAATGTCAGCTCACTTCCTGTTGTGTGATTTGGGGCCAGTCTTCTCTGTTGTCCAATTAACAGTGTGTATCCAATTAATGTTGATAAAGGTTGCTGATGCGTAGCAGGGGTTTCATTGGAGTCTAACAGACAAAAGTTCTTTGCATGTCAGAATTATAACAAATATTGTTCCTCATCATAGACTTGATCTCACTGACTACCATAGACTGCCTCAGCTTGTTCTTCTGTCAACAGAACAGACACAAGCAGAAACATAGGATCATCATCACATCACTTAAATCTAAATACAAAACTGTGGAGGAGTAAATCATTATGTGGAAACATGACACCGGTGGTTAGGAGAGTACTTTCACCTGGTCCCTATGTTGATAGTCTCATACCTGCCAGCTCCCATTATTTAACGAAAATAAGAATGAATAATGAATAAATTGGTTACATAATTCAATTTAATGGCACAGAGGGAGTCACAAAAACTCACTAAACTATCCAGGCACTCTAATTTTTCTGTATCTGTACAACCTTACTGTTCTACTAAAGGCCTTTAGACGTCCTTTAACTTGTCATATAGCTTCATGGTTTAGTTATCACAGCAGGAAAAGCTCAGGTGTAACTAGTTTAGTTACCGATGGCTCAGTTCCATTGAATGTCAGTGAGCTTTATAGCAGGGCCCAGGACCTGACTCATCATTACTGATGCTATTAATCACACCTCTGATTTTCCTGCTATGACGGTAAATATACTCAGTCAGACTGTGTATTGAAGCAGCTTTTGTAGCAGAATGGATGTGCTGTATGACAAAAGTCACAGTTATATAAAAAACGAATGAAGTACTGTGAAGTGATATAATTTTAATCTAAAAAAGATTGATACATCAAATGATACAGTGATATATATATATATATATATATTTAGATTCACAGTTTTAAGCTTACGAACTGTGAAGTAGGGATAATCCTGTATCACGGGTTCTGAACTGTTATCTGGTAATACTCCGTTATCAGTCTCAATTGAAAACAATTAAGTTCACTAGTTCTCTGTCTGTGGTAAAGTCACTATTAACATCAGTGGAGCCAAACTAACAGTTTGTGTTGCTATGTTCCACTGCTATAGACCTTTGACAGGAAGTAAACTTGGAACATTTTGTTGCCTTAGCAACAGAGTGTTCCAATGACAATGAAAAGGTCTGTTTGAAAAGAATCAACCTCATCACAGTATTTAATTCTAAACACACAGACGTGACAGCAGACTTTGGGGAACTGGGTCCTGTGAAGTTGGATTTCTGGGTGAGTTCAGCCAATGACTTCTACAGAGAGACAGAGAGGGGACTTTTCTTTGTTGTTCAATATAAACAACTAAAGAGAATCCTAATGGGAAGAAAAAAGAGGTCTTTCTGAATCTCAATTTCATCAGATTTTCTGTCTTTGATAAAGGTAGGAGGAAGCTTAAAGGAAAAAAATGAAATAGGGTTTAAAGTAGGTGTGTCAGATGTTTAATTGTGATGTCCTTGTTGTTGATTATTTGTTGTTTGGATTAACTTTTTAGTATTCCAAGAATAGCCTTTGTGTTGTCTCTGCGGTCTATCTACCAGTCGGCCTTTCAGTAGTATTTAAGTACAACAGTGCTGGTCATCTCTAATGAGTGGTCATGCTGAGCTGCTGAGTATTCGTAGCACTGAATGTGGTGATAATGTGTAGCTTCCAGCTCTGGTTGCTGCCAGCAGGGCAGAGCTGCTGGTCTGAGTGTGAACTGGGTCCTGTGTGCTGCATAATGACATCCTGTACTGCTGGGAGCTCTTGGAGGTCACACTGCACTCCCACAGCACTGTGTGAGCCAGCATGCAGGAGGACAGAGCTGCAGGGGACTGGTCAGAGTGGAGGAGGGTGAAGACAACAGTGAACAGAGACATACAGAGAGAGACAGAGAGAATAAGAATCAGTGAGTTTAAACTGAAGTTGTTATTTTGGGAGTTGGTAATGAATTCTGTCAATGAAGCCTGCTGTGTCTCCTCTCTAATTCTCAGACTGTAGCTGTGTTCCTATAAGACTTTTTGACTTGTTAAAGCAGAAGAATCTCCGGTGTCACTAATCAACACTAACAATTGTTCTGCTGACTGAAATGCAGTCATCGATAATGTTATTAATCACACCTGCTGTTATTTCCTGCTATGACCTGTCTCTTTTTAGAGGTTCTTCCAAATGCAGCTGAGAAATGCAGCTCTCTTTAGCTCAATTTAAAGGACACAAACATATTTTTATCCTCAGTGTCCCATAATCCACCGTGTGATGATGTTGCTGATTAATGCTTGTGCCCAGGACCTGACTCATCATTACTGATGCTATTAATCACACCTGTGCTTTTCCTGCTATGGGGCTAAACATACTCAGTCAGACTTGGTGTTGAAGCAGCTCTTGTAGGAGAATGGATGTGCTGTATGACAAAAGTCACAGTTATAGAAAAAAACTAATGAAGTACTGTACTAAAAAAGATTGATACATCATATGATACAGTGATATATATGTATTTAGATTATTTATTTTTAGGCTTATGAACTGTGAAGTAGGGATATCATGTATCTCTGGTTCTGAAATGTTATCTGGTAATACTCCGTTATCAGTCTCAATTGAAAACAATCAAGTTCACTAGTTTTCTGTCTGTGGTAAAGTCACTGTATAAACATCAGTTGAGCCAAACTAACAGTTTGTGTCGCTATGTTCCCCTGCTACAGACCTTTTCAAACCTGGCAACATAACCATCCTAAATGGGTCCCTTTGTATTTCCTGTTGGAACGTTTGATGATGCAACAGCTGACAGGAAGTAAACTTGGAACATTTTGTTGCCTAAGCAACAGAATGTTCCAATGACAATGAAAAGGTCTGTTTGCTAAGAATCAACCTTATCACAGTATTTAATTCTAAACACACAATTAAATACACACACCTCTGCTTTTCCTGCTATGGTGCTAAACATACTCAGTCAGACTTGGTATTGAAGCAGCTCTTGTAGCAGAATGGGTGTGCTGTATGACAAAAGCCACAGTTATAGAGAATCTAATGGATTACTGTACCATGCTGTCATTTTAATCTACAACAGACTGTAGACAGTAACCGTTTGTGTCGCTATGTTCCACTGCTATAGACCTTTTCAAACTTGGCAACATAAACATTCTAAATGGGCCCCTTTGTATTTCCTGTTGGAATTTTTGATGATGTAACAGCTGACAGGAAGTAAACTTGGACCATTCTGTCGCCGTAGCAACAGAATGGTCCAAGTTTAGAATCATCTTTTTTTCACAGAATTAATAAGAGTTAAGTCAATCTGAGCTCTAAACACGCAGACTTGACAGCAGACACGACAGCAGACTGTGGGGAACTGTGTCCTGTAAAGTTGGATTTCTGTGAGTTCAGCCAATGACCTCTACAAAGATGACTTTTCTTTGTTGTTCCATAACAAACAACCAAGGAGAATCCTGATGGGAAGAAAGGAAAACTCTGGTCTGAGTGTGAACTAGGTCCTGTATGCTGCATAATGACATCCTGTACTGCCGGGTCACACTGCACTCCCACAGCACTGTGTGAGCCAGCATGCAGGAGGACAGAGCTGCAGGGACTGATCAGAGTGGAGGACGGCAAAGACAACAGTGAACAGAGAGATACAGTGAGAATAAGAATCAGTGAGTTAAAACTTAAGTTGTTATTTTTTGGAGTTGGTACTAAAGTGAGTTGTGTTGTCTGTGTGCTGCCAGTAATTTCTGTCAATGAAGCCTGGTTATCAGACTGTAGCTGTGTTCCTATCAGACTTTTTGACTTGTCAAAGCAGGAGAATCTCAGGTGTCACTAAACAACACTAACAATTGTTCTGCTGACTGAAATGCAGCCATCGTTAATGTTATTAATCACACCTGCTTTTATTTCCTGCTAGGACCTGTCTCTTTTTAGAGGTTCCTCCAAATGCAGCTGAGAAATTCTGCTCAATTTAAAGGACACAATCATATCTTGTCCACAGTGTCCCATAATCCACTGTGTGTTGATGTTGCTGATTAATGCTTGTGCTGATTGTGCCGTGTTCATGGGTGATTTAATCATGGCGACAAGTAAATATCCAAGTATGTTGGAGAGGTAAACACATGAACATTTAATGTTCAGTCACGACGAGCCGAATCAACCTTACATGTTTTTCCCCTGTACAGTGGCAGCGGTAACACTCCTCAATCACTGTTCTTCTCTGTATGAGATGACTATATGGCCATAGATGTCTTTGTCACAACCTACATTAATGGGATGCTAACTGGCGAGTTCTCAGCATGGCTGGACCACCAGAGTGTGTCTGATCACTTGGTCTCTAACCTGCAAAGTTTGGTTGGAATCCAGTGAGTGCAGTGTGAGGAGATGTCCTCCACCTGTTTAAAGCAGGGATCACTCTGTAAATGTTGCATCTCACTTCTTCTTTAAGCCAGTTGTGAAGTGTGCATGTACTGGGGAAAAAAAAAAAAAAAAAAAAAAACCACACCATATTTCTTTTACATAACGACATGTAATGCCGCAGCATGAATTATCGCTGTATTTACAGTTTCAAAACACACACAAACACCAATCCCAGTCTAATCTTTGTTTTGTTAATATAACATCTGTGACTGTAGCAACAACAGCCGCCTCCGACACATTTCAGCACTCGATGTTCCACTGAGACACCAGATGGATCCAGTTTGATTTGTCACAGTGACGTTCAGAGGAGATCATTTCATGGTTTAGAGAACTGTGTTCACTAGTGTTGTGCTGGTGCAACATGGCTTAAGACAATCATATAAAGAGCTTGACATTTACATTTATGTAATATAAAATATTCATATCAAAATATGTAAAAGCTCCTAATGTGTTTCAATGTCATCTCTGATACTTTAACTATTCTGTAATGCAATTGAGTCGACTTCCATCGCAGCAGTCTTCAAGTAGGTTGTTCTTCAGAGTTGAACAGAGTGTAAACTGGGCTGCATCTCTCTGTCAGAGCGAGGTGAAGAGGCCTTCTGATGACTGTTTGTCTGCTGGCTGCTACTAGAAATGACTGTGAAGTGTTTTCATGTTCCAGTCAGTCCATAATAAGTCCTCTCACGCTCAGTTCCTCTCTCATTTTTTGAAGGACACAACAAAAAGGAGTTTCATCTCTCACCCTTTTGACTTGTTATGTTCAGAAAGGTTTGAAGAATCCGACTGACTTGACTTTGGATTTTATAGCCGAGACCTGAGACTGACTATTGACCTGTAAACCAATGACTTATGACTGGGGATGCTAGTCTGTGTCTATTAATGACTTCCAGTATTCTGTTTGGAACAGAATGTGTGAGTGTGTGTGTGACATCACACTGGGATAGAATTTAGAATATAATCTAGAAACTATGACACCTCAGAGGCACATAGTTTCCCAGAATGAGGATCAGATCTCACACCAGAGACTACTGAACTACTGAAGACTAGTACGTATCGTATAGAAATGGAAGAAGCACAAACAAGAGCCGTATCTGAAGAAGTTACACCAGATATAATCCTAGAGAAGGAAAACAACTCGGAGGTCACCCAATGACCAACCTCAAACATCTACAGTCTGCTCATCCTTCTGCCTCTGGTTGGGAGTCTACAGCCGAGGCAGAAAGTGTCTCTGTGTTCCCGTTATCCCATAATACCGTAATTCCTCTCACATTCACTAAAACCTCCAGATGGAACTTTCTGAAGGACACAAACTGAAGAGGAACAGAGCTTCATCACTCAGGCTGCTGGTGTGTTATAGCTCAGAGAGGTCTGAAGAATCAGAACGATACCTCGCTGCCTTCCTCAGATTGTTGACGCTCTTCTTCATCAGTTGTACAGTTCACACTGTTTGTCATAATGTGGACTGTTAAAAGCTCCAGCTTCAGTAAATAGATCTCTAACCTCCAACTCTTTGTTATGAAGAGTCAGTGACGGGCAGCTGAGTGGAACCGAGCAGAGAGGAGAAGTCAGTCACTGTGACGGCCGCCTCCACACTTCACACACTCCTTAACACAACCACAAAGCAGGTGGAGAATGTGTAATGTGATGTGTGTCAGTTTGCAGACATATCATCTTGCATACATTAATAATCAGTAATATTTGGAGGAACAAAGTGGTGACGAGTTATTTTCCAGAGAGCAGCAGTGGGGACAGTCTGGAGGAGGGTGTGTGCATGTGTTTGCCTGAGAAAGAACAAGAATGTGTTTGTGTTTGACTTTAGGAACATGTAGAAATTACATTTATTTTCTGTAATGTAGCATATATGCTAAATGCTGCATTTGTAGTGGATGTATGTTGAATATACTGGCATGAAAAGGGAGATGGACATAAAGACAGTATTGGAAACTGCTCATTAGTGTGGAAGGAGTGAGTCTGCATGAGGACAGACAGAGGGACGGAGACAAATGGGTAGAGGAAGGACAAGTCGGGAACTATTTGAAGATATTGCAACACACAGTCTGATACATATACAGTTGGTTAAAGCTTGAACTGGAACCACCTGTTGAGTTGTTGATATATTGAATGAAAGGCAATGTTTTCCTTCAAGTCTTATATGTATATTTGCATATTGGGGCTGATATTCCTTATTAATCCTGACTTCTAAATAACATTATGATCAAGCATAAAAGTTCACTTTTGACCCCAGTGATAGTCTAACAAAACACTCCCAACTAAAGATCCACTTAGTAGCTTCTTCTGGAGCTTCTAACCATATGAGATGGTCTTCATCTGCAGATGGACTTTACTCAGTTGCCATAGAGATGGATTTGTTTACATGTTAGCTCAGCAGCTGTTATGATTTCATCCAGAGCAATTTTAAGAATTCTCATGTGTGTTCTCGTGTTGTTTTCTTTGGTCAAGAATGAACTTTTCTGCTTCACATTAAGCCAAGACGGATGAGAACAAGTGCAGCTGCAGCTACTGCACGCGTCTTTGTGTTTCTCTGTTAGTGTTCATGACATCAAGACAGCAGGAATCTGTATGAACTGTTTCCAGTTCAGCTACTCTGGTCGGAGCAGAGCTGTTTTTATCCTGTGTGTCTCACCGCTGTCTGATCCTATTAGATCACAACACGTCTGCTGAGCTGATCAACACTGTAGTCCAGCAGGTGGTGAGCTGATGACCGTTCATAGTGGAGAAAATGAACATTAAATCAGCTGATAATAGGAACTAGATTGGCTTTTACTTCTAGCAGGAGAGCCTAGAGAGTCTGTGTTTGAAGATTTTGATATAACAAAACAGTTCTATGTGTCTCATGTAGGCCAGATACCCTGCAGTCCTCAGTTTAAATGAAGGCCACATCCTCACATGATGTGACCTTTGTGACACTGTGAAGTCAGTGTTTGTTCTCTTAGTAAACCAGGGGGATGATGTGTGTCCCCTCAGTGTCCAGTCCTTGGTCCTGTCCTCTCATATCTGATCCAAAGCTGGACATGTGTCCTCCGTCCCAGCCTGTCTTCTGTCAGAGCCAGAGGGCTGAAGCTGCTCTCTCGTGTCCTGTCAGTGTTTGGACCTCGGCTCTCTCTGTCTCTTCTCCACCAGACTCCACAGACACATCAACCACACACAGACTGACCTCCATCTTCTGTCCTTTAAACCAGGACAATGCTTCACGTCTCCTCCAGTCATGTCATTGTCACTGTCCTGCTGTCTGCTCTGACTGATTCAGAGAGCTTTAAATAGCATCCATCACAGCTGTTTGGTGATATTTGACTGAAAACGTTCATTGATTATTACATTTACTTAATGCCTCCAGGTGTGAAGATTGTCATGTGAAAGATAATTTGACATTTTTTTTTTCTAATCTTGAATCAACATCATTCATCATTTCTTTTTAATTAAGTTTTTCAAAAATGTTATGTGCAGATGGTATTTTATGATTTGGCTGCTTATTTTAATTGGCGCATATCTGGAAAACCAGTGATCCTTTCTAGGCTTCTATTGATACACAACATTTTGTCATCTTTATCTCACCCTCCTCCGTTTCCTCCTATTTATTCCTTTATTCTACCACCTGCTCCTCTGTTTACTCTTCCTCACCTCTCACTGATTTTTGCTCATTTGAATCTTTCTAATTTTCTACTGTGGCATTCATGTTCAGTCATCAGAATAACGCGTTAATTTTATCTTTTTCAAAATCCTGTGATTCATAAGGAACAATGGAAACTCTTCACAGCTGAGTTTAATTTTTAGCTCCCCTAGCGCTGTTGGTTCAACAACAAAAACATCAAACCGATAATTCTGCATGATTTGTGATGAATAACCATCGATGCAGTTTATTCCTCTGTGCTGGTGCAGCTGTTAGAGAACATCATCTAAGTGATGCCTCACCCAAAACCAAATTGTCTGTTCTCCTTCTCCGTAAAGTATTCCATAGCAGGTCTGAGATCAGTTCATCACCGCCTCTTTCAACAGTACAATGACTTAAAATAACTTTAGTTCCACTAGCTAACAACCAGTCAATCCACTGAGTGCAGCAGTGAGAGAATAGAGGAGGACAGAGAGAGGGGAGGAGAGGAGGAGACGCTCTGTCAGTCAGGGTTTTGTCTCTGTTGACTGTGTCTGAACTGGATTCAGCTCAGACTGAACTGGTTTTGTCATATGAATCACTGGAGAGTCAACCACAGTGTTTGAAGAAGGATGTGTGGGGAAGTACAGGACAGAGCTGGATTTGCTGGATGTTTGGTTGGTTGTTCATTTTAGGACAAAATAGTTGAGAGAAACAGTGAACTAGATCACCCTGGATGCACTACATGACATCATATGAACACACTGCTGGGTTTGCAACAGGAACAAAGAGACATCATGGACATCACAGATCAAATGTACTCATGATGTAAAGAAGTATTTTCATCATGCCATAAAAACTGTACGTTTCCAAATTCTGAAGCCAATATTTCACACTATGGGCTCACTCATTGTCTATTTATGAGTTATAGGTGAAATTTCATGAAGTGAAGTTGTTTTGAAGTTTTTGCATCGACTTAGTAACTCAAATAACTTTTCCTTTTTTCAAACTTGACAACATAACCTTTCTAAATTGGCTCCTTTGTATTTCCTGTTGCAATGTTTGTTAATGCAGCAGTTGACAGGAAGTAAACTTGGACCAAAGCTGTTGCCCCTAGCAACAGAAGGGCAATGAAAAGTTCTATAGAGAACATCTCGTCAGAGAGCATTTTCTTTCACTGATTTTACTGAGTTTGAACTAATGATGCTGAATCACTGTTGGATTTGAAAGTGTCTCTTCTACATCGGTCTCTCTCAGTTCAAACACGCTGTCCTCACATTTCAAGAGCTTTTCTTTGTGAGATTTGTACAAAATGTTCTTTCTCTCTGTCCTCGTACTTCCTCCTCCTCTCTTTGTCACATATGCTTTCATTTTCTCTGTGAACTATTCAATTTCTCTCTGTTCAAAGTAATTTTCAGCATTTTTCCACCTACACAATTCACTCTTGTTCCTCTTAATGGAGTTGATTGGGAATAGAACTGATCTGTAACAGTTTCCAGCAGCTGGATTGGCTGGATTGAAGTAAACCTACCTCCTTTGTCTCTTCATCCATATTCAATACTACTCTCAGACTTCTGATAGTACTCTCACATGTTTGGACCTTCTACCTATTTGTAGTCTCGCTTCACTGTCCTGGTTAGAAGATGATTCAGTTTATACCTGGTCATATCTTTGTCTCTCTCTGTTTCTATCTCCTGGTTTTCTCCATCCTGAATAGCAACAGCTGCACATCATGTCCAGTTCTCACTGAGGATTATGGCGTCACACAGGCTGTTTTTAGAATGAACACACTGTAAAGGAGGAGGATAATCATTTATGATGATGGAGTTATTGACAAGCAGAAGGTCTTACAGGATGTGAGCGAGACAGACGGGATGGATCAGGGAAGATGACTCCTCAGTACTCTGGTCCTGTTCTGTTAAACAGCTGATATACTGTGACTCTATGCTGATGGAGTGATTGTTATTTTAGAGGAAAGCTCACTGAGGTCTGGAGTAATTATTGTCAGTAAATGTTGGATAAGAACACCTGCTGTGCCAGAAGCAGCCCTTTTATTTGAGTTTGAAAACACACAGCCTCAATTTTCCTGCCAGATCACACAATTAGCTTCAGTTTAGCTTTGCTAACGAAACAGAGAATAACAACTGGGGTTGTGATGTCATGTTTACCGACAGGCCACAGTACAGTTTGATTTATCAAACCTGGCCAGCAGCCTGTGATGCAGCACACGGGGGATAAACTGTTCTGCCAGTCGGCTCTATTGGTTACTGAGAGTTAGAGACATTAATGAACAATATGAGACACAATTAGACAATTGATTCAGTTAAGTGTGAGAACAATTAGCCGGTAATTAGCATTGCTGCTATGACTAGACACAGGTGATCATCAGCACCTCCTTCACCTCCTTCTCTACTGCCATAATGTAGTATATATATCCTAGTATATGGGAATCTGTTGAGTTTAACCAGCTGCAACTCATTCATGTTATTTCATCCAATGCAGTGTCACATTTATTGTTCATTAACAGAAGAACAAGATTATAACTGCAGACAAATACCTCCTTCCAGATGATGAAAAGATCAATTATCCCCTCATCTGTCTGTCTTTGTTAATGTTTGAAGTTTAACACATGGATGCTACTGTAGCTGCAGATGTTTCTATGGTTACAGTTCTGCCACATGTCGCCTGTTGCTAGTGACTTATTGGTATGATTACAGTCCTGCAGAATGTTTTCTGGCAGCCTGTAAATTACTTTAGCTTGTAATGGTGTAATTTTGTAGCTGTTTATATCATGAACATTAAATGTTTGCTTCTAATTGGCTGACAGGTGTGCATTAAAATTGTATATCGGTATATCTCCAACGGTAGTATTATTGCCAGTGGCCAATGAATTGTATTAAATCTACTGTGAAGACATTTCTTCTGTTGTATGAAGGCAAAGCACCTCTTCACTCAGAACATCTGTCCAACAACTTTTTGTCCAAACTATATTTTATCTTTTGTTATTAATTGATATATGCGATCATAAGAGAGTTATTTATGAACTGATGATCCACCACCTCGGTGGCTGTTTTTTCTTGATGTATTGTTGTTGTTCCAGACGGCTGAACACTGACACCAGCAGTCCAGACAAAATCCCATTGTTCTTTTTTTAACTGGCTGTCAATCATCTTCCTCCCTCTTCTAACTCATCTATGAATAGACACTGCAGATGGTGGCTCTCTGTTCACAGCAGAGGAACTACTCTAATGGAGAGGTAGTGAGGTGGAAAGATAATTTTCCTAATTACTGCCTTTCTATTAACTCTTCATTAATTGTATTTTTTGTAGATAAACAACAGTCTCACCTCTCTTTTCCCTGCCTGGGTATTCAGGACTACTTCTGTTAGCAGTGAGATCCAGTTCTCTCTGGGGAATAAAGACCCAGCGACAGAGACCAACGCACTTTTAACTGGATCTGAACCAGAAAGTGATGCCCTGCTCTACAGACATTTGGCTCTCTGTCAGAGGGAAACTGTTATCAAACCAAAGTCTTTAGGGAAGCTTCCCCTCGTTTGCATGCCAGCTGAGAGCTGCAGCATTGCAGCAGAGAGCTCAAGTATAATGAGAGCAAAACAGTCATAAATCAACGCTCTCCGCAGAGTCCCAGGTAATCAGCTGGGGGTCTGCTGTGATGGAAACCACTGGGATGGAGTCACTAGAAATAGACAAAGGAGCTCTTTATTCAGGACAGAGACCAACAGCAGAGGAAACTAGAGCTCCAACAGTCATTAGCGTCGGAGTACAAGTAGCACAGAGTATCTGCAACTTTACTGTAAATGATCCACTTCTGGAGGTCACGGCTCGGAGTGGACAGAGTGCTGCGTAATGTGGTGTCAGATTTAGAAGTTCGATCGATACAGATCTTTTCTGAGCTGCATCCTGATACTTGATGGATGGAAAGTCTAGCAATAAACTTTCACTTTCAGACTCATTACATTTTACAGTAACTGGAGAGAGTCGGGCTTTCTGTGAAGGAACCAACACTTTGGTCAATGGAAAGCTATCTGACAACTGGATTTCTGTAGATATTTTTACTCATAGGATGACCCCTGACCTTTCCTCCAGCATATGAACTAGTTTACCTTTGTTCACACATGTGCAGTGTGAATATAGTGCATTATGCCCTGGTGAAGCTCCTCTCTGGCAGGTGAAAAGACGCAGCTGGCATACAGCATGTGTATCTATGGAGGAATATATTTGGGCCAACAGTGGAGTTAGATGTGAGCAGTACTGCAGTGCAGGGGAAGTGGGCAGTCCAAATTTTGAGGCCAAAAGTGAACAGAGAAAGTAACAAAAACCGAACTAACTTTGTCTTTAAAGTGAAGCAAGTATGCATAACAGAAATATATGGTTCCACGGATAATTGCTAATGTGCTGTGCCATTTTAAGTAATATTGAAGAAATTAAATCACTGCTAGTTGTTCATTTATGTAGTGACAACAGCAGTCTTCTGTGTAGAGCTCTGTCTCCACAATGAACCCAGCTCTGTGCTTTGCTCAAATCTTCATCTACCAATAGGATTGATTGAGGTGTAATTTGTCCCACCCTAACAGGTTCAACAGAGCCAACAGGAGACTCAGGAGGATGTCACTCAGTTAGTCTATAGAGACTATAGAGGCCACTGAATGTTACTCTCCACAGGATTTTACCAGAGGTATTAACAGGAATCTTGTACATGCAAACACAACCAGTGAAGCAGTTTTGTTTCTGGACCGTTGTTCATTGAGTCCCTCCAGGGAAGAAGAATCAAAGCTGAGAGTCTCTGGTGGGAGACAGAGTGATGCAGAGTCACAGATGTCTAGATGTGAATCATCAGAGATCACTTCATCTTTATTCAATCACCTCTTCTGGTTTATTTATCTGCCTTTTGTTTGGCCTCTACCTCCATCGTGTTCTGCCTCTCTCTTCTTCCTTCTCTTTCCCCTTTTATCTCTATGTTTAGATTATCTCTGTCTCTGGAGTATAGTTGATCTATATTAAAGTAAAGCTCGCTTTGCATTAAGCTTGCCACATGATCTGAGAGTGTATCCTGGACAATGTACATATTTCCTTCTTTCATTCCTCCTCATAGTGATCTCATATATTTACCTCAGAGTCAACGCAGCCCCAAATTCACCCACATTATCTTGAGTGTTTCACACTGACATCCAGAGGTTTGCTGGAGGACAGAAACACTGTGGGCTGGAAATGAATTATGGATCAAAACACTTAGAGGTCAGGAGCTTTGAACTCAGTGTTCAGTATGATAAGACATGAGTGGCCTGCACTCTGTAAAATGAATCAGAACGTGTCTCTCTAATGAGGGAATGTAATGAGGAGGACGTGTTTTCACCTACAGTGGTGATGTCTCTGACGCAGAACTGTGACAGCTGGAGAAACTGTCTCACATTATAGACGGATATAAACTGGGACATTTGCCTCATTTCTTGCATCATATGATGTTAATGTCTTTTTCCAACATTGGCAAGATTTTAGTATTTTGCAAAGATATCAGTGGCACTAGCTAATGCAAAATCATTTCCTTCACATCATGACTCATTATAGAGTCGAATGTGGGACGTTTTGCATATTTATGCAGTTTGTTGCATCATTCAAACAGATTCTCTGCCTTCTCTCAGTCTGTATCTAAATGAATTATGACGTGTTCATACTGTGTATATAATTCACACAGTGGGCTGCGAGATGGTCTGTGATTACAGTGTGTTAACTGATGTGGCTCAGACCGGAGATCGACATTATGATTGTGTCAGCACGCAGTGTGTGTGTGCAGAAATCATTTACATTTCATCCACCTGACTGGTGACTTTTGCAGTTTGACTTAAACATGAAACAAGACTTGACTCGATCTCTGAGAATCAACAGTCTCACTCCTCTGACAGCAAACTCTATTTTTCATCACGTTGTTTTGATGGGATTCAGTCTAACCTTTGCTTTGTTTTTTCTTGCTGCTGGCGTGTTGTGATGAAAACAGCATTCATCTCCTCTGAGCCTAAAATACAAATGAGCGGTGTGACAGAAACAGGTGGGGAATGTAAATAAACCCTCCAAACACAGTCCACCTGTGTCAGAAGGTCTCGTGGGTGGAAGCCAAACACAGATGGAAACTAAAAGGAAACAAAACTGAGAGCACAAATGAAGAAAATACAAATATAATAGAAAATGTAGCTCCAAGCAGCAGAGTTTCTTCTGTGTGAGGGAAAATATCTAAAGACCACTTAATATAGTAATATAACACCTGGTGGACAACCTTTATTATTATTAGCATTACATCATCAGTTTATCTCTCAGAGTGACGACTGTGCAGCCGTTTACTGAACAGAACAGTCCAACAATGAAACATATCATTACTGCTGCTGCTAACTGCTGTTTACTGAGCAGGGCTGCCGCTGTGTTGGGAAGTGAAAACACACCCAGATGTTATATGATTTAGCTCTGATTCATGAACCATTAGCTTCTTTTATGAAACAGTCACTTGAGTCTATAATTCAATCATATTGTGGTGAACAGATAACACTGAACAACTGTTGACCCATATGAGCAGGGCTGCTGTTATCTCTGCATCCAGATCATTCCAGTGTGATCTGCTGACGTTTGGAGATGTCGGCTTTAATATTAACATGGGAGGATATTTCTGAATGCGATACTCATTAAAGCTTTAATGTTGGCAAGTCTGGAGGTAAAACCTCACCATCAGTTCTTAGTAGAAATATATTCAGATTAAAAAAGTTGTGTGTTGTGTAGAAGCTCTCACTGCAGCTGGAGTTAAATATGGAAATTAAAGCAACAGCTTCTGTGGCTCTCTGAGAACTAAGTGTAATAAATCTATACTGTCAGGATTTCTTTGGGGTAAAACACCACACAGTATGTACACAGATAGCTACTTTCTCCAGTGAGACCAACTAGACTGTCTTCACTATGAACTCCAACACATATTGGTACAAACGGGACTAAGCAGCTCCTATATATACACTAGAACACTGGTTCTCTGCCTGAGGGGCCCGACCCCCACATGGGGGGTCGTGAGACCTTCTTGATTTTAAGCGGTGTAAGACAACTTTTTTTAAAATATACAGTTGGCCTATATCTCAGCATTTTATTCATTTCTGTGAAGAAAACTGAATGAAATTGTTACTTTTAGATTATTATTTAAGATATAAACAGGATAAGGGCACGGTAAAGACGTGAACACAAGTTATATTCACACTCTGCTGAACAGCCTCGTCCTGCATTAGGAAAGTATGCAACCAAAGAAAACATAGAATTTGTCAACAAAGAAGCCTATGAAAAACACATAATACAGACAGAATTGTATTTAAAGTTCCTAAAAATAACAGGAAAACTCATCTCTTTTGCAATATTCACAGGAAAAAAACCTGCTCAAAATTCATTCAAATCACTCATTTTACACAAACTTCCTGCAGTTATTGCGTTCACTATTTGGGTTAATTGTACAGTTTATCAGTTGTTCTGTGCTCTTATTGTTATGCATTACATATATTATGTCACTTATAGTAAGGGGTCATCAGTTTACTCAGTGATAGAAACGGGGTCCCTTGAGGAAAAAGGTTGGGAACCACTGCACCGGACAGACTATATCTAAGAAGACTTTTTTAATTGCACATCAAAAGTAGAAAATGTGGGTGCTGATATTATTCAAACAAAAATATAACTTTTCTTAAAGTGCAAATATTCCATGTGAGCTGCCATCTTCACTTTTTGTTCTCAGTTCATGTTATTATAATTATAAAGGAAGATACTTGTGACTCATTTATGTTTATTTCCTGTCTAATCAACTACTTTTCTGTCTGAAGGAAAAGTCAATAAATGTACCACCATGTATTTCAAACCACGCAATATTAGTGTGAGTTAATATTACAGTTTTAATGTCTGATAAAGACGAGTCTTCACCCTAGCCTGAGGAGATATTTGTGAGCCATGTTTATCTCCAAAATACAGACATCTGTATCCACTGTTGACTCTCCACCTGAGATTGAATGTTAATAAAATAATAAAAATAAATCAAAATTAAATAGTGACAAATTGTTGACTGACAAACACGCGACTTGCTTCCCTGTCCAGCAGTAAACCATCCTGGTTGTGATGCTGAATGAAAGGTGTTGGATTAGTTCACATTAGTCCTGCTGTCAGTGCTCAACCACGACACGCTGCTTTAGTGGAAACACACTGACCACACGCACACACACACACACACACACTGTCTCTGTCTGTCTCTGTGGGTGAGGGTGTCGGTAGGGGTCGCTACTGTCCGTGTGAAAGCAGCATCATCATCAGCAGCAGCAGCAGCAGAGTCAGTCAGAGTCTCCAGCAGCTCTTGTGTTCCTCAGACTGGGATTCCTTCCTCCGCAGCGCTTTCTCTTCTGGACATTAGCCGCTGGAGACGGAGCTTCTTTGGGCAGAGCTTGGAGCTTTAGCAGCTGGTTAAAGAAGGACACCATGCTTTACTTCTGGATACACACCGTGTGGATCCCCGGCGTCGTTTTCCTCTTTGGATTTCAAGGCAAGGGAGCGTTTTATTCATTCTTTTTTTCCATTTCATGTCCGGACGTTTCCCACTATAGGAAACACCGGAGTTGAGAGGGAAATGACAGCTACCCTGGATGTTTATTGTGCTTCTGCTGTCTGTCCGTCTGCTGCTGACTCGAGTTGTGAAGGTATGTGAAGAAGTGACTTCTCCTTCCTCAAAACACCCGACATGAGACTGAGAGAGCTCCTCATGCTGGGACTTTGTGCTGTTGTG
Source organism: Adelosebastes latens (assembly GCA_916700685.1). Classification (NCBI taxonomy): domain Eukaryota; kingdom Metazoa; phylum Chordata; class Actinopteri; order Perciformes; family Sebastidae; genus Adelosebastes; species Adelosebastes latens. Next base: position 22,232 of record CAKAKR010064433.1, on the reverse strand, counting down.
TGTTCCAGTAGAGCTGTTTGCTGTGAATAAAGTTAGTGTGGTGAGTGGAGCTGAGCTGATCTGACAGCAGTCTTCATGTACAGTAGTCAGTGTGTGACACAGAGAGAGAAGAGAGCAGCCTCAGTACAGAGTCTCCTCTCAGACTCACAGTAGTAGAGGAATGCACACACATGTGATGCCTGCTGGATAGTCAACTCAACTGTTGTGCTTATTCAGCATGAAATTATATATATATATATATGTGTGTGTTCAGTTCAGTTGCACTTGTGATAGAACACAAGTTAGCTTGTGTAAATTGTCTAATGCATGTATTTATATCTCATAGTTCAGTTGCACATGTGATAGGACACAAGTTAGCTTGTGTAAATTGTCTAATGCATGTATTTATATGTCATTTTCTGTTCTAAGTCTACTTGAAATACCTCAATATCTTCACACACACACACATCTATTTTCACTTTGACCCATGATGTCTACATCAGAGATTGGATCAGTCAGTCTTGACCTATTGGATTCTCTTTGGCACTGCTCTTATGCTGGCAACCAGCCTGTTAGTGTGGAGTGTGTGTGTGTGAGGTGGATGAGAGAGAAAGAGTGTGGGATACACGTGGATGAAGAGAGAAGGAAGAAACAATATGTGGTGGGAAACAGAAGTAAAACCTTTAGAGAGCAGGAGAGATGATGGTAGTAGGATGAAGAGGATGAAGAGAGGAGGATGGAGGATCTTCTCTCACGTCTACTTGTGTAATTAAATGTCAGCAGTAAGTGATGGAGCTCTCCATGGCTGTCAGTACAGCAGCAGTAAAATGAATAGTGAGTGTTTGGTAATGGAATGGTGACAGAAGCAACGCAGCGATCGATCAGCTGTTCGGTTTGACTTCATGAGGAAATCAGTTGAAGTGAACAAACACGATCAGGTCTTCAGGGTCGCTGCTGGAACCAGAAGTGAGCCGCTGGTCAGTTTGAACCCTCTTGTGACCCGCTGGAACACAGAGACCCTCATTCATCTGTCTACACATGATCCAGATGACTGGATGAACATCATGCAGCTCATCTGGTTAATGAGGTCGCCTCGTTTGGGTTGTGAGTCTGTTTGTGTCAGTGTGGTCATATGATCTGTTGTATGTTTGTCTTTGGATATGATAAAAGTCTTTTTAGTAATACTCCAACCCATACTCTTTTTAGCATCAAACACTCCACATTGTTGGCTTGGATGGTGGCTGCAAATAGTTTTCTTCTTCACAAACTAACTGACTAACTGCTCAGTTTTCATAACTGAAAGAGCAACATATCCAGAGAAACTTGTGAAATCACTCCTGCAGCATAAGCAACTCGTTTGCTGTCCATCTGCATATTCAATATTTCCCAAACAGTAACATTTGCATAAAAATAAAACTAAATACCCTTCCTTTGAATTTGCTATATGCATACTTTAAAGCTTATCGCATATAGACAGAGAGTGGGCTAGTTGCAGGAGTGGTTTGACGTGTTTCAGTTCATATTTTCATACCTTTTCTGTAATGGAAACTTGTAATTGCTGGTCTCTGTTGTAACTGGCATAAATTTAAGTTAATCACAGTCGTTTTTATCTTTGAAATGAGGAACTATGAACTTTTATCAAACACCATTCAACAAGAGGAACATGAAATACATGCTCATATTGATGCTCATATCTACATATTTGATGCTCATGAAAACTGTTAAACGTTGGCATTCAAAGCTCGGTCAGATGTTGACTCTTTCACAGATTTGAATAATGTTAATCTTAAACAGTACCGCTGTAGAACAATTTTTTTGAGCTCAGCAAGTTTTTGAACGTACCTTATTTTCTTTAGTGTCTATAAAACATTGTGTGAGGATCACAGAGGTGTGCTAATATGCTAAAGCTACAACTTCCAGGTAGTTTGGAGTCGGCTGCTGAGCAGGAGCCATTTAATGATGTCCATATTTGATTATTGTTTGTTTTGGATGGATTTTGTAACATCATAATGAAGCTCTTGAATGCAGCCACATTGTTTAGCAGCTTCACAGCAGCACATACAGCTGCAGTCAGCACACAGACACACAGCACAGAGTGGACAGAGGGTTGACATGAAGGAGCTGATGCCTCAGAGACACCAGGACCAGAACAGAACTGAATTCCAGGTGCTGACTGAACTCACTTGTCTTCTCTTTGTTTCTCACTTGGCACAAAATAATGGCCTTTTATCTGCTGTTAAGAAGAGAGAGAACATTATAGAGTTGAATAAAAGATCCATAGTTGAGATTCCCATCCCTACCTCTCCCACTAAATCCTTTCTCAGGGAGTTGTTAAAGTCTTTTCACTCGCCTCTAACTTCCCTCTCATTACATACAGTAAACCTCCCTCTCCATCTCCCACTTCTCACTCCACTCCACTTTTCCTTTCTTTACTCTGCCTCGTCCTCCAGCACCTCTTATTTTTATGGCTCTCATGATTTTTCTTTGTTTATATCTCTCCTGGAATAATTTCCCCAAAGCTGCCTGCTCAAGACTGACAGTAAAATCTTGAAGCTGTGTCTGAGCCGTTGTTTCCTCTGAGGGGAGCGCTGATGCTCATCTCACTGCAGAGCTGCTTTAAACTCGTCGTCTGCTCAGACTTCCATTGATTTGGATGTCGACCCTGTTTGCTGCCGGCTGGTCGGAGTGCAGCCAATGAGCAGGAGAGAGAGAGAGAGACAGAGGATATAATGATGGAGACAGTGAGCATTAATACACTTGGGCAGGCTGACAGAGAACAGACTTAGTGTAGGAAACACTGATGTGATTTTTTACCTTCTTATTAAAGTAGATAATCAGCTCAGATACTTCTTTTAGTTCGACCAAGCCCTTCTCTTCTGCTGAGCATCAGCTTTAATCACACAGGTAGATCACTGTTCCACCCGCTCTGTCTCCCTCTAACAAGACCAGCTGCTAAAGTGTGAATCATAATTTATTTCCGCTGCTCTGTTTGGTTTCTCATTAGTTTTATCCACTAAGTTGAGCAAATATATGAAAACTAAGCATGTTTGTGTCTCTACAAACAAAGTACTGCAGGTGTTCTGTCAGCGTTTTTATTTAATAAAGTAAAATAAATGAAGAACTCCTTCATTACTTCTTCATATCGCCGTCTGACTTTGTCTTCTGCTCTAATTTTAAACTGGAGATGAAAGTTATATTCACAAGGTTTTAATGATGCTCTGGAACGGATCATTTATCACACTTTGTGAAGAGATATTTAAAATAAACTCCCTTTCTTCTACTTTGTTGTAATTTATGCAAATTCTTACATGGAGTTGTTTCTCTGAGAGAACTAGAAATAGTTTCAGTTTTTGAGTATCAGTGAGATCAGCTTGTATATGCACTGCAACAATGAGAAGATACTGTTCGTTATATTAAGTCATGTTTGTCTGTTAGAGGATAAAATGTCCTCATCTTCCTCCCCCGGCTGCAGGTTGAAACAGATAATTTGCTGTAAAAGTTGTGCCTCAGTGATTCTGACATCTTTTGCTGATTCAGTTTCGGTGAGTTGGGAATCTCTGATAACATAAACATGCAAAACGAGGATGTGTTTTCTTTGGCAGCCGAGGACTTCATGGTTGATTCAGGGAAGAAAAATTCATCCTTCATCGGAGCTCCTCTTCCTCTCTGTTGGTGGTTTATAGATAAACTGTTAGTGACTAATGAGATTCAGCCTCTTCTGGTGTTTGGTGAGCTAACTCTTTTAGGACTTATTCTGGTTTCTTTTCTCATGAATGAAAGGAGTTCTCATTGATAATTTAAAGGTCATCTGGTCTTGGCATTGTTAATCAGGCCCGTTGTAGTTTAGCTGAAGCAAACTTTATCTGATCGGCTGAATTATTGTGAACCTGTGAGTCACTCAGGAGATGTTCTCTAGGTGCCTTGGGGTGTGGCCAACACATCAAGATTCTTCACTTTTATTTTGACTCATCACACATTTGTAATTTGTAAACGGAATCAGAATAAAAATTGGAATAAGAATTGGAATAAGAATTGGAATCAGCTTTATTGGCTTTAATATTTTTCGCTGCTCTCCTTGCACTTACACAGAAATAGACTTCACATCTTAAAATGAAGGACAACAAAGCTGGAAAAGGTACATATTTATATACATATTTATTTACTATTATGTAATTACAAGTAGGTGAAAAATTTATAAAAAAGCAATAATGAACAACAACACACAAAGTCAAACTGTGTGTATACAGTATATACAACAGGCTTAGATTTGTATTCGACAATGATGATGTACAATCTATGTATTTAAGCTATGAGAAATATAATTGATAATTTGTAGGTACAGTGCATGTTTAATGTTGCAGAGTTGTTTCTGACATTATATGTCTGATGTTCACTGCTCATCAAATGAAAAAGATGTCAGTATTATTGGATCTACTGGTGGTGAATATGTCACAGTGAGAATTGCAATGAAAAGGAGTTAATTAATAAAATCATTAGATTTTAGGGGAGCACCCTTGTTGGACAATGAATTGCTTTTGGCTTTTTTTTTGTTGACGTTACATCATCAGAGTCAGCAAACAGCACTGTGCTGAAAGTGTTAGCTTTCTGTAACATTGAGTCAATAAATTACTGGATGTTTGTTTCTGTACTTAAGAGTCAATAAAATCCGAGGTGAGAGTGTATTATAGGATTACAGGATTAAAGCTTTTTGCTCTGCTTAAGTGTTCACCCATTAAACACATCCACACATTCTGTTTCTATTAATCCTTCATTCAAACAGGTAATCCTGTTGAAGAAAACACCTCTGATACTGTGTCATGCTGGTGGATTCCCTTTTCATTAATCTTAGAATGAAGATTCTGTCGTGTTTTCGGCTGATCATGTTTACAAAAGAGACCAGAGGACTGAAGCCAACAGTCCATGTCCAGTCTGTTGATCTGATATTGAATATGTGGCACTATAATAACTGGAGTTCTGTTCATTTAATGATGTCCAGCAGCTGATGAAGGAGCTGTGGAGTTTTGGTTGGAGGAATCATCATAAATTAGTCACATACTTGTGAACAAGGCTGTTTGTAAATTGCTCCAAATTCAGCTGGGACAGCCTGCACTCATTGCGGTGATCAAACCAAATAGTCACAATTCTGTCTTTTTGCCTGAAAACCTGCCAGATGATTTGATTTAGCTTGGAGTTTACTGCCGGCCGTATGGGCCCGACAGACAGAGATTATCCAACAGCTCAGTCTAGATCTGCACGCCCAGAGTCAGTCCAGAGTTAGAGGACCTCCGCTGGAACACACACACACACATGTATTAGACCGGTCCCTGTGGACCAGTATATCAACGGAACTACCAGAGACAGCTGATGCTGAACTCTGTGGATGGAGAGGAGGGAGGAAAGAAAAAGGTTGAGTCAGGCTGTCTGTCAGTGGAGAGGAGAACGGGATCATAGACTGTGTCCCAGAAGAGTTAAAGGCTGTGTGTTTGTGTGAGTGTTTCCTCCATTGTGTGTGTGTGTGTGTGCGCGCTCGTATGTTACAAGATGTCATCTTTTCCAGCCCTCCTACATCCAGTATGGTGGTCCCATCAACCCAGATTGATGCTGTCAAGCAGCTTAATGATGCCTGTCTGCTCCAACAGCAGCCTCCATGCTGAGAAACAGACAGATTAGCTGACACACTCTCTCTCTCTCTCTCTCTCTCTCTCTCTCTGTCTCTCACACACACTTGTACATGGGATAGAAATGGGAATTGGTTGAAAGTTAAACCGCTACCTCAAACCGCAGTGAAATTGAACCTCAGAGTTCTGTGCAAATAAAAGTCCACTTCTATTTCCATGAATTTTATGACTAAATGGTTTTGACATTGCTTTTGTTTCTATTGTGAGTTCAGTTGGATATCAGAAGACATGAGAGTTTAACTTTGATATTTAACTGTAAACATAATTGCAGCAGAACAACAGAGCAGAGAAGAGAAGTGGAGAGAGAGGAGGAGAGAATATATCGGACAGAATATGCACCCGGGCTTGTTCCTATAATGATTGCTGTGACATTTAGTTTTCGATGTCAAGGGAAACCCTCCACATTTCCACATATAAAACGAAACCATCAGCAGACCGCTGAAGGTGTTTGTTCTTTCATGCAGTCAAACATAAACTCTTAACTCCCAGTGGGATCTCTGCTCGGGAAATCAAAAGGAGAGACTGATTTTACACTAAAGAGGAAAGTAGGGAGTGTGTTGATGTCCTCTGCAGAATCATCCAGACTGGACTTCTCCACAACATCTGTCCTGTCTCAGTTACATTATGCAGAAATTGATGGGTTGGGACACTCATCGATTTAACATGTAAACAGCATTGTTATCCATTGTAGTGTGGACATAGTCCTGCAGTATTAAGGTAATAAATAGGGACTGAGGAAAGGAATGGTTGTGTGTTTCCTCATTCAGTCTGTTTACAGTTGGATCTCAATGGGCTCTCTGACTGAAGGCAGTGGATGAAGACAATCTGTGTGTGTGTGGGAGTCAAAGTATGTGTTTGATGTTTTTACTATCATTTTACACTCTTGTTATTAAATAGCACACATACTTTGAGTATTTCTGTGTGCAGGTACGTGTGTTTCTTCTAGAACTCCTGATCTTGAGGGACATACATGTGTGTGTTGTGTGTTAGTTAGTTGTTCAGCCAAAGCATTGTGTTGTGCTGTGGTGTTTAGTTGTATTGATGGCTGCCAGCTAGCTGAAGTTGAGACCAATTGAAGACGAACACAGACGGCTCTAATGATGACTGACCAGTTGATTCAGCCTACAGTGTTGCTTCTTTATCAAGCAGCCTGTCTCCTGGAGATACACACTCACCTTCACACAACACACCTGACACCTTGAATGTCTTTTTAATCAGTCAGTTACAGCCTGAACCGCTGTACCCTGATGGATGAACGAGCTACATATAGTTGTACAAGACAATTTGTGCATGTAAATTAGACATTTTATTAGCAGTATGTCTTTACTTACAGTTTGATGCAGGCCCATAACAAGTGGGTTATTTAACATCCCCCTTGTTAACAGAATGATCAAAATGCATGTCCCTTGTTAACCTGCCACCCTCCCTCTCCATCCTCTAGTAGCAGAGAGAGTGCAGAGGCAGAATTAAAATCTATGGCCCCGACCACGGCTCTGAAACATCAGCAGCCTGACTGTACTGTGTATTGATGAATCCATGGCGCTGTCCGTGGTGCTGAAGTAGCGGACGCATTTTTTTTGACAAAACAAAGCGGGCCCATCACCCCAAAATGTAATCATCTACTGGCCATTCCCACACACAGTTGTACGGTAACAAAGTAATAAACTGCATTGTGCTCACTGTATTATACCAGACCAGCGTGAGCCCATTCATGATTATTTTCTGGTAATTTGAAGATGTATGTAAAGGTAAAGTACTTACAAAGATCTCCATAACAGAGTCCCAGGATCAGAAACAAACGCTGACAGACAGACAGGACGTGAGCTGCAAACAGTTGATGCCAGGCTGCCACTCAGATTAGATTTTAGTATTCTTAAAAGAACGTCTTATGCCTTTTTTAGATCCGTTCTTTGCATGCTCCAGGCTGGTGTGTATTACAGTTCTTTTAGAATTAGAGTTGTAATATTCTTTATTGGCTTTAATGTGTACACATACGCAGGATTTGATTTTGTTTTTTCTTTGCTCTCAATGTACTTACACAAAAACAGACATACAGCTAAGAACAAGGACAACAAAGCTGAACAAGGTAAACAAACATTTAACTATTTATAAGTAGGTGGAAAGAAAAATGTCAGGGCTGCTTGTCTTTGGGACTGGTTGGCTGGAGGGTTTAACATCCCACATATTCTTGAAGCAGAGGTATGAAATAACAAGGGATTCTTGAGGGATGGACAGAGTTAGACAGCAGACAGACACTCTGTTGTCTAGTCTCTCACTTCCTCCAACAAAACAGCTGAATGCAACAGAGGAGCCTGAAGGCATTACCGAGCCTGTGTAGCCACACAGCCTCAGGGAGAATTTCTCTTCTTCTTCACCCACCTGTGGAGCTGTGGAGTGTCACACTGTTACAGGATGTTTTCTTCCTTTAAAACCCACACATTAAATATCAGTTTACATCAGCTCTATAATTTATGCTGCCATTAATAATTGCTGTTTATCTTCCCTTCAAGGTTCCTGGTTTGTAATTTGGATGTGTTCATTATCAGTGTGCATTTGCGTGACGTCTGCAGAAGTTATAGCTGCTTAGCTGCTATTGACGGTATTAATGAATGAACCAGTCTTTAATAATAATAATCACCACAGTTTTTTTTTTCCATTTAATGTCACTTCAGTTCCGTCACATTTCCAGTCAGGTGGTAAATCAGCTTCATTTCTGTCTGTCTTAATTCTCTCTCTACCTGTAGATGAGCATTATTTAGAGGTTAAGAGTTTAATAAAGCTGATTCCTGCCAGCTGGAAGTCACAGTCAACACAGTAGGCTGTTGATCACTGTGTGGAGTCACTGTTAGTGAGATTATAGTGGCTGCTTAGAGCTTCATGTCCACGGAAAAGTTGCTTCTCCTCATTTTATCCACTAAACTGATTTAGTGGGATGTTTACTTTGAAGCAACAACTAATGAGTCACATCGCCATGGTGATTCTTAATTTGTCCGTAGTGGGGACACAATGTCATTACCAGTTAAAAGACTGTCAGTGATGAAGCGGTTCATCAGGAGCTATTTTGACCTCCCCACTGAGCTCAGTAATGTGTGTGATTCAACGTGATGAGGTGGAGAAATGCGATGATCTCATCCTCTCTGCACATCTCCTGTGACATTAAGGATATGATAAACAGACGCTAAGCGAGGAGACTGTTGTCATCAAGTGAAATGCACCCATGAATCCAGCAGGGACGAGAAACACTCGGATGATTTCGCCTTGATGGTCTCATTTGTCGGGGAAACATTTTAGCGCAGAATCATTTTCCACTTTTAGGAGAAAATGAGTTTGTCTCGGTTTCATCTCATGTGGTGTTCACATCACTGTTCACAAGGACTCCACTGAGAGTACAAATGTCTCTCGCTGACTACTTACTGTAGCGGTATATGTTGTTTTATTTAGTTCTGACTGATACAGTCAATTCAAACAGAGTCACAGCAGCGTGTGTTAAACGGCTTTTCATACAGATCAGTGAATGATGAAACAGCTTCTGTTCTTTCTGGAGGCTCTTAAAGACAAAGTTCAGCAACATGTAAAGAACTGACACTGAAACAAACAAATGACATGAGTTGGATCTTTTTGGGAAACATTATCTGAAGTGCATTTTGAAGCAAAAGAAAACCTCAAAGTGAAACTTTAATTTACAGTCTGCTCTCCTCTCTTTCTGTCTTTCAGGTAAGAGTGGCCACTTTAACCCTACGCTGAATATGTGTGAGTGTGTGTGAGTGTGTGTGGTGATGAGGCTGCAACATCCTGACCTGCTGGACTTCAGGTGAGACAGTAAGACTCCATATTGAGCCACACACAGAACATGTCTCAGTATCACAGCCTCGTTGAAGACTGTTAGATCACTGAGAACTGACCTCCGTCATTCCTATCTGAGAGGAATGTGTCACATGGAGCCCTATAATCTCTCACTTTGTTGTCAGACTGCTTTGAAACGCTGTGCGCCGGTGTGATATAATACATGCTGTGTTAAGAGGTAGAAGTCTGCACTTTATGTTTATATTTCTGTCACAGTGGCTGCCTGTCCTGATCACACACCGTGGAGACACAAAGATGGAGCCCTGAGGTTTAGAGAATCTCTCTCTCACTGTGTTTTTGTCTCTTTGGCCAACACATCTACCTCCTGATGCAGTTCAATGAGAAAAAAGCTTTAGAATTAGATTAGGGCTCCACTGATTGCTCTCTAATTAGACAGTGATGGAGGCTGGTAGACAGTACAGTCCCTCTTTTCCTCTGTGTGTTTGATGGAAGAAACCTGTTTGGTCTCTTTAGTCTGAGATGGGACTGTTGTCGTGTCATGTTTCCTGATGTGCTGTTTTGTTTGTGTCTGCAGTCCATGTCTCTGCCTTTTGCTGCTCCAAAGCACTCACACTCAACAGTGAGAATGACAGAGTCTGGTCTGGTATAGTGCCTTTGACTGGAAGGATTGATGGTCATATGGACAGACATCTAGATGGTGTTAGTGGCTGTGAAGGAGCAAACTGTGACAGTAGCTGATCCTACATCCACCTGTATGTTATTACAACATGAAGCCAGTCTGAGCCTCACTTGTGTCTAGTTAATCTGAAGCAATAGCAACATCTCAGACTCATTTATATTTAATGAAATGGCAGAGTGTTTAATACAGTCCCGTATTCTCCACAGAGCAGTTGTATTTCAGGCTCTGCAGATTTACAGCTCTGTAACTTAATAACAAGATCTTTTTGCTTCATTGATTTTTAAGCTCTTCTACTGTCAGACATGGCTGGGATTCTAATACTCTGATTATTAATCACATCACATCACTCCTCTTACATTTATCCACTGCATGCCGTCATCAAATCCAATAACTCGTTCCATCAGGACGTTTTCTTATTTAATGACACTCGATGCCGCTGCAGCCATGTGAACTGTTAATCGCACATTTGATGTTTTACTTTAACTGCTACTTTATTCAAACACTAAAAATCTCTCCGGAAGAAAAGCTTGTTGGAGATGAAAATAGATGATTCTTCGGTCCCTTTTATTTTCGCAGCGTTGCGCACATCAGACGGGGACTGTGTTTTTTTGAAGAGGAGCACAGTGACGCTCTCTCCCAGTCTCTCTAGAGTCACATCAGTGAAAGTCACATGACTTTTTATGGCTTTTCAAACATTAAATAACACAAATTAAGGTTAAATTAAAGCACGGCCACCTGCTGTGATACACTATTAGAATGCCAGATTTAATAAACAGAAACAAAACACCAATATTACAAAATTAGTTTATTCAGATGTTTAGTAGTACTGCCATCTGTGTGTGTGTACACCGATCCGATCAGCAGATACTTGCAGTCCATCCATCCACTACTGTTGGTTTTTGCTTCATACTGCAGTTTATGGTTATGAACTCTGTCTCCCACACAATCCTCTCACATTATAATTAATTCTACTTCCACTGGCATCTCTTGCTGTGTGCATTATGTGTCTGTCATGTCTCAGTGATGAGTGTGTGCTCCGTTCTGTTCTATATACCTGTAGCGGAGAGTTATTGTTCCCAGCAGAATCTATTTCATGCTGCATGGATTCATTTAGAGATATTCCCAGAGAGCAGAGCATCATCAGTCAAACACAAGTCCTGTAACCTTTCGTTGCTATAAACGCTCTCCTCTCCTCTGACACGTTTCCTCACACTGTGATTTATTTATTTCATCACACAAGGTGAAAATTAATTTCAAACACATAATTGAACACTGAACAACAAATTGTTCCGTCTGGATGCCGAACAGTTGAAAGACCAACAGAGATGCTATTAACTGTCATTGTTCAGAGTGAAAACATAATTAATGTGTTTCACTCTCACACATGAAGAAGTAATAAGGGTCAAATGTGGAGATGATGGTGGGTTTGGTCTCTGAACCAAAGCACCACGCTGATGACTGATCGTCAGCAATGACACATTCATCCCGGTTTATGTAATGTGTTGTGAACATCATCAGTGTAATATTAGAGCAAAGTCAATGGCGGTCAAAGGAGCTATTTGCTAACATGATGCATCACTGCTAACTCCAGTGATGCTGTTGTTTCACAGTAATGGATTCACTGTGTCACATAATGAACAGAGCAACGTTTCAATATCAGCTGAATGACGAGCGTGTTGCCGCCGTTCGCCGCCACTGTGGATCATTAGCCGCTATGGTCCGTGGGTATAGCGGCACGTTCAAGTAGAGATCAGTAGATTGATGGAGTCTCTTCTTAGACAGCTCTTTATACGAGCTGTCAGTCCACGACCTGACTTTCATCTGTCCATTTCTGCCAATCAATCCTCTCCACACACACGCGTTCATCCATGAGGGGATTCAGCTGTCTGATACATAGTCAATGAGTGACAGTCAGGAAATCTACTGTAATAATAAGATTAGCAGTCAGTCCACAGCCTGACACTCACCTGTTCACTTCTATAGCCTCTCTCTCCTCTTCATGTTTAAATCTGCAAGAATAAAACCATCACACACACACAGAGTCCAGTGAGCACACGCATACACACACACCCTGCAGCTTGTTCACACACATTTCACCTCACACCCCCTCACTAGGGCTTTAGCTATGGGAATACAGCAGCTAAATTAGCATAATAAATTGATATCACACACTTCATCCAGCCTGTACAGCCTCACCGCTCCAAAGCTCCAACCAACTCTTCATCTTTAATGCTCCCCCAGCTATCGGTATTATCAGCATGGCTGACCTCTCTTAGCTCAACATGATTCACCGTGCCAGTGTTTTCTACCCTGATGGGATAGTTAACTATAGATGGAAACCCTGTACACTGGTAGCAGCATTGAGAGTGGAAACTGGCTGTTTTTTTTTTGCTTCCAGAGATCTTCCAGTCGTATTGTTTATATAGAATAATGCAATTATGAATGTCTTATTATGATTTGCTTGCCGCTGGTGTTGAGTTGTAGCAGATGGTTAACACACAGTGGGTGGATGGAAAACCCTCTGGAGGTTCAGCCCTGCACCTCCATAAAGCAAATGAATCTTGAAGTCAACAGCTGGTGAAGATGTTTCCAAAGCAAACACCTACCTCTGTTGTATTGACCACAGTTGTCTGATTAATTTAAAGTCTTATTTTCCACTCTTCCTAATGATATTGACTTTGTATTTTATTATTCACAGTGTGAGCTGCATCCTCCGACTAGATCAGGGGTCAGCAACGTGCTGCTCCGAAGCCACATGTGTCTCTTTAGCACCTCCAGTGGCTCTATGTGGCTTTGACAGGAACAAACACAAATTACAGCTGCAAGCGTCAGTTCTCTTTTAACATTTTAATCATTGTTGTAGGCCTAAAATGATTCTACATTCACCAACTGCATGTGTAGCCTACACACCATATTAAAAAATATATATATTTATTTTGGCCAAAATGGCTCTTTTGGCCTAGATGGATAGATATTGGCTATGTTTCCAAACATGGTTTCATTTGTTTTCAACAGAATTGTGAGAGTAAAATAAAATGATGGGATATTCTACAGTGTTATAAAAGAACAGCATCAACATTTATTTGGAGACAGCACAGTTGTATATTTCCTCTCTGTGTTATCAGACGGCTCAACACACAGAAATCCCAGACTAACAAAAGGCCAAATTCACTGTGAAAGGATCCTTTTGTTAGTTTGTACGGTTTCTCAGGAAGGTCGCTGATCAATATAAGAGCACACTTCAGCTACTACTTGTTTTTGGAAGGTCAGCACGTCTAATATTGCTCCTTGTGCTTGGTGTATCTTGACAGCTCAGCTCGGATGGCCTTTGTTGACCCTTTGATTGCAGAGAACAGCTGAGAGGGTTATTAGATCTCATGTTATTGACACTTATCTCATATCCAGAGAAGCCAGTGACTCATTACACAGACTGAGATGTCCACAAATCTGCCGGTGAATCAATGTTGTCCTTGGTCTCTGTGGATCATCCATTCCTAACAGTTATATTTCTATAAAATAAACCCAGTCTCACACTGATCCAATAAAACAACACACTAGGTAATCATCAAAAGTCATCAGGCTGTAGTTAGGGAGTCAAATACTGATTTACTGCATTCAATTAAGTAAGTATTAAGTAAGATGTGTCATTGTGTCACCAATATTAAATATCTGAGTTGTTGTTAGAATGAGGTCAGTATACAGGGTTGGAGTTCAGATTGAAAAGGACTGTTGGGGTTTATTAGCTGACATACTGTACAGTAGGTTGATATGCTCTTGGTTTTAGATGGGGGAGGTCAGTAAATGAGTCTGATTTGTGGTTTAGCACATTAAAACAAACACATGTCTCTGAATAGAGCTTGGTCGTTTCCACTACAATTGCAAACTGAGAGCAGCCGATGTGTTGACTTAGATGTCTGTTCTGAAGATAATCTGGAGTGAATGATGGATCTTATGTAACCTGGCTGGTCTGACATTTCTGGCCTGCTCATAACTGAGACCCTCCAAGCAATCCGAGATTGATGAGCACATTAGCTGCATTCATTTTGAAACTTGTCCCAGTAACCCACTCTGACATTTCAGACGTCAGTAAAACCCGAACTGCTCTCATTCTTCACACAAGAGGTTCAGCTGGTAATAAAGACTTAAGAACAAGGAGGGGATATAATGAAAACACAATAGACCAGAGGAAAGAAAAGTACAAGAACAAATATCTGGTTGAGGATAAAATGTCTGAAACAACTTCCTGTTGCTTTAGTCAAAGATGAACGGAGCGCTGATTTATAGACTGCAGCAGGTTTGTTATGCTGATCATATTTATGAGACTATAGTTCTTGGTGTATTGTATGTTTGTCTTTCATTGGTGTGATCATGCATGTGTGTATGATCCGTGATATGTTGAAGAGTAAAAGACATACTGTAGGTGTGACTCTTGGCTGTGGTAAGTTGCTCTATCTCTGGTAAAATGATGCTCAAATACAAAATAGTAAAGTTTGGAAGGGAATGAAGCAAACCTGGAGAGACACAAAGAAAAAGCTGAGAGACATCAGCAGGTGTCGAAGCATTCTGTCTGGTCATCCATACATCAGTCTGTCATCACTCTTTCTTCTGGTCCTTCACCAGGGTTATTCACTGGTCAGGAATCAAGGCAAACTTTCAGAGCACATAGTAGGTAATCCAGTTGCTCACAGCTTCTCACCAGTCAGCCTTTATACAGTCTCCCTCCTCTCCACTAGCTGAATGCTTCGGCTCACATTTGGATTCCAGCAGGTTGATTGCCCGCAGTTGTGTCATCTCAGAGCTGGTTAGAAACCAGAATGGTGTTCCCTCACTCTACCTTTCTCACATATTGAAGGGACTTTTTCAACATGCCCATTTTGTGCCATGCTTTCTGTGTCCATTGTGTGCTGGGAGAGGCTGCAGCCCGCTGTCACCCTGAATTAGTGGTTTAAAGAATGAACAGATCGATGGACTGAATCAGGATGTACAAACTGTTGTTCTTTGTACTACTGTTTCCCTCAACAAGCTCATGAAATACTTGAGGTTGTGAATGTTTAGTGTCAGAGATCTGGTAGGGATTAGAGCGTATGCAGTTTCAGAGGAAGGCTTGCTCCACAGTGTGATATTTTACCAGTCGAGGCAGATGGCCGCCCACCCAGAACCCGGTTCTGCTCTACGTTTCTACCCGCTACACGGGGAGTTTTTCCTGGCCACAGCGCACTGCAATGCTCTTGGTGGGATCTCTTGTTGGGTCTCTAAACTATAGAGTACAGTCTTGACCTGCTCTATATAAAAAGCGTCTTGAGATAACTTCTGTTATGATTTGACACTATATAAAAATAAATTGAATTGAATTTAATTGAATTGATATTTGGGACCTTATGTTTAGTGTCGCTGTCCAAGGTGCTGAACTGTCTTCCTGTCTTAAATACCATTTTGTGAAATAGCATTAAAGTGGCAACTGGCTATTGTTACCTGCATGCAGTGAAACAGGAAGGTGAACCAGCAGAAACACACTGCACAAGTGTACTTCATGCACCTGTGTTACAAAGTAGAATGATTTTAATGGTATTGATACTATATTTACGTGCTAATTTAAACATCATCACCACAAGCTGTCAATAGTTTAACAGCTGCTGAAAAACTGTGACAAAAATGTTTTTGCTTCACAATCCCAGAGGGTGGTAGTTGATGATAATGTATCACTACACAAATAATCATGGTTTTAGATAAATAAGGGAACATTGTTGTGTGAGACCGAGCCAATGACCTGAGATTTCAGTTAATCCCAACAAAGGTGTGAAAGCAGAGCTGAGGTCTCAGTGGAGCTTCTCACTGTGGTCAAAACTGTTTCCCACTGAAATTGTTCTCAACCCAGAATGTTTGTGACTCCAGCAGAGCGTTCAGTCTGAGGGAGAAACTTTGTGTTGAAACTGGAGACAACAACAGAAGGCTTACAGGTACAGAAACACTGAGAGAAGAGGAGAGTTGGGGAGGACATATGTTATAGTGCATAGTGCATAGATAGTGATACTGGTCTAGCTGTCAGACCGATCGGAAAAGTCTCCTTTATTTTTACACGGATTGTTGAATATTGATTCTCTCTCAAACTTACCTTCAGGAAATGGCTGCTGTCTGCTGGAACTGTCTCTCTCAAGAACAAGATAATGAAGCTGACGCTGCAGTTTTATGTCATTATGAAACATTTGTTAAGAGACAGAGAGAGTATTCTGTATTTTAGTTTTATTGATGCAGAAAATGCAATGTGTTAGCTACTATTATTCTTTTTATATAGTTAATATTTACCCTTTTTAGGAGCTTGGATGGAGGAAACTGGGCTCAGTATTAGTTTATTTATTTATTTACCGGCCTATCTCTCTCTCTCTCTCTCTCTCTCTCTCTCTCTCTCTCTCTCTCTCTCTCTCTCTCTCTCTCTCTCTCTCTCTCTCTCTCTCTCTCTCTCTCTCTTCCTCCCTGCAGTGATGGATAGATGCATCAAGGCTTCATTACTTTCTTCAGTTTTGCTGAAGTGCCGTCTCGTTTGTCACATCCATTATGCTGCATTCAGATTGTCTTTTATAAGTAAACCTTTGTTAAAGGCAAAAGACAAATGAGACTCGGTCTGGGTAATTTGTTTGAGGAGGAGGAGAAGTAGAAAATGAGATAAGATGTCAGAGAAGAAAATAAAGAATAAAACACTGTGATTGTTTTCCTGAAACAAAATAGAATGTAGCTCTTTTAGAAGAAGTTATTCAGTAAAGTCACAGGCAGAGATTGATGTAACTGATTGTCATCCACTTGTTGTCACCTAATAACTGGTTGTTGTTGTTGCTAAATGTTGCTGTGTGTGACTGTTAGTATCTCTTATATGTTGGGGAATATTATTGTTTTTTCTTTGATATTATCTCTGGCTTTACACACTGAATAAAACTGATGAACGTAGTTGGTGAACAAAGAGTTGATCTTAATGTAAATATAAGAATATGTCGTTTGTCATGTGCTTTCTTCAGTTTAGGTTGCAGCTTCATTTGTTTCTGTCTCACACCGTCTGTACATCTTGGTGCCTTTCAGTTTTTCTTTTTCCTCTCTTTAGAATTTATTCTCTATCCTTGAATCTGAGAAACTTCATCAGAACTGACCTTTGCCTTTTATTTTGCTCTTCAAATGTTCCTTTGCAATATGCATATTCAACTTCAACTGATTTGGGATCAGGGTCTAATTTGTCAAGCAGCAGTTTTACTTTTAGTTCTGTCACTTTCCATAATTCAATCCTTTCTTCAGAGACTCAATCAATGATGGTGTTATTCGTTATTGATTGGTTCTCCAGATACTTTATCAAAAGAAGATTCTACAGATGTAAACTCACTTAAAATCCACTTCAGACTGGTAGAATATTTTTGTCATCTAAATCCTCCAGTCCATAAATACAGTAGTTGAGCAGAGGACTTGAAGTGTCCTTCCTCTTGCTCAATTAAGTCTTTGAGAAATGATTTCTGCTGATCAAGCAGTTTGTGAATCATAGATGGTAAATAAGAATCTTCCTCCTGGTTAGCTTTTTTTGGCCCCATGGCAGAGAAACAAAAAACTATCTATAGAAACTATAGAAGAGGAAAGTCTCTGTTTGTAGCTGCCAAGATATAAATTAGCAGCAAAATGTTCAGGCTGATGATGATCCAACACATATTTGTTATAACTCAAGAGGCTTTTTCATACAGGTGCCAGTCACCTTGGACAACATATTTTTCTTTATAAGAAACAGTTATTTTTGAAATGTTATTTTTGAATGACATTTTGGGCTGAAAGTGAAGGTTAAAGTATTGTGTGCCAGTTTTTGTTGTTGAATTGTAAAGGTTTGTTACAGGAATGCAGCTGCACTGAAGGCTGTGAGTGATGTTCTTTTATCCATCTGCTCTCAAAAAGAGCAATTGTTGCCAAAAAAAAATAAAAAATACTCAGGTTGCATTGGTTTAAAAACATGTTAAGCTGATTTTAAATAGAAAACAGCTTGGTAACCAGAAAGCAAAGGTGCTTAAAATGTAGAAAATCACGCGAAACAAAGAAAAATAAAGACAAAAGTCTGATACTTGAATTGTTGGTGTACAATTTCCTACCATCCAAATATCTTCATCAACATGACATGATGAACCTGCTTTAGAAAGACACATTATATAGTCTATACGGGACTAATCACTTGTTAGAAATGGACAGTTTATCTGATAAATACACATTTCTAAACAACAGTTTTCATTCCTCTTTGTCGGTGTATGTGTAGGAACATTAAAGTCACTGTGTTAATAACAGACAAGCCTTTAAATGAACCGATCAAAATGCTGCATGTGGTTCTGACGTCCTTTTAAATCTGCAGATTAAGTGTTAATTAAGAGGACAAATGAAGTGTGGTGAGAGATTAGAAGGATCCTCCTCCAGGATCACGGCACTACTAGTACTAATACTACTACTACTATACTATTCGCTTGATAATTGTAATAGCTAAATATTCAGTATTGAGCGGGAACAGACTGTATGCAGATCATGATCGAATGGTGTCAGCTGGACAGACAGTTGGTCGGTGAGAAGGAGCGGTGCACGGGGAGTACAGGCCTGGCAAGCAGAGCAGAGCGCTCACCAGAGTTCCCCATACCATGAGTACAGATGGATTTATGGAGAGTTTCTCTGGAGCCAACTGACAGCGACTCATTATCCAAACATGGCTGACAAGTTTCTCTGAACAAATGAAGACAAGAGAGAAATCTAGAACATGAAGCTGTAGAAGAAAACTGATGTGTGTAGGCGTTTATTTTGTTATAGTGTTGGTTTAAAATTGAACTGAAAGGGAAGGCCTTCATAGAGAAAGCAAGCAGTTGTGGAAGACATGTCAGCATCACCTAGTAGTCTGTACTCGTTTGTCTCCAAATATCTCAGATTGTTTTAATCAACAAAACAACATCATTGAATACCAATCAATTTAAGTTGCTGAAGATAGTATCGTCTGTGCTTCCATTAATAAAACAATAATACTTTACAGTCTTTACAATATGTGCCCTGTCGTTGACTCCCATGTGAGGCCTGTCTTGTTGATCGATCACTGAGAGTATTATAGAGACTCCACAGAGAGGCCATTCACTGAAACAGTTCTACACACACATGAATATTCATGATGACGACACTGACAGCATGAATGATGATGATGGAAACCACTACTCATATCTGCTAAAATAAAGTGGGGAGGACAGACAATTAATCAAGCGTCGGACCAGCCAGCGTTGCTTAAGGTTAATATTTGTTCAGCTAGATACTAAAAATTAATTGAGTGTGATGCATCTTAGTTTGATGCATCTCAGTCTTCTGTGAGTTCCAGTAGTTCAGCCTCACGGTTCAAATACAGCAGCATCAATGTATGGTCTCTGTTTCTTTCTTTCTTTCCCCCATTACACCTCCTTAAAACAATGTAGTGCCATGACTCAAGCTGTGGCTCTTCCAGTCTCATCAAAGATTACCTATTATCTCCCTAACTCCCAAATGAGTGCAGCATTTTTAAAAGAACCAGCCTCATTTGCCATAAATCACCAGGGCTCGCTCGGTGTTAGAGGAAGATGTGTCTGGGCTGACTGGGAGCTCCGTGACGTCCTTCTTTGTACTTCTGTCCTTCTCTCACATTTATGTACACTAAAACTGCACCGTGCTGTACACGCTGTAAATTCTTGGTCCTCTAGAATCACATTCAGCCTCCTGTTAGGATCTATTTTCTGACATTCACTAAGAATGTAAAGTGTTGCTCTATAATTGAGACCACTGCTGTTTTAATATTGTCCCTGAAGCCGCCGTATCTCCAGGTCTGTAGTATCATAATGAAATATGGATGCATTGTATGCCTCCCTTGTCTTGTGTATCCTCCTGCACAGCCCCTCAGCCCCTAAAATACTCCATTATTAATATCAATATTGCAGAATCTCCCACTTGGTGAGATCATGTCTCATCTGTATGCCAGGTCGTTCTGCTCTCAGCCATGCAGGACTAAGCTGTTTCTCTCTGCTAAACCTCATTCAACCCCTGACATTTTGCCATTTTCACTGGAGATGAGATCTCCAATAAAAAAGCCACCGATTCTAACTGTTATCACCATTTATAGAATATTTCACTCTTATCATTTCAACATTTCAAGGTTTATATACCAGATTTTACATCGACATTCATTTTTCTATATTCCTGCTTGAATTCCAACCGCTCCAACATGAGGGACAATTATTGAACTCAGTGTTAAGTGAGTATTCATATTTCTATCTAGTTATTGTACACAAGAGAGATCAGATCTGAGAGCCTGGGGGTTAGGCAGATGAGATCCAGCTGTTTTTATATATATTTTTAACAATGACGTCACTCTGTTTAGACCAGTTTCAGGCTGCTTTACCTGCTGCATCACTATCCTTAATACTGAAAAAACCTATACAGATAAATATATTGATAAAGCAAAGCTCATCAATGTCTCGATAACCCTCCCCAACACCCATAACAACCCATTTAATATAGTGCTTAGACTGATGACTGGTGCCAGCCCTCTTCTCTCTCTGATAATATATTCCTCCTGATCCTGCTCCCTTAATGTACAACAGTTGGACCACGCTACATTATTATTATTAGCCTACAACAATGTGTTGCCATGCCCTCAGTGCTGCAGTATGTGTTGATTCACAACATTAGAGCCCTCTGTGTTTTGTGGAGATATTGACCTTGTTCAATTAAACCAGCATTCCTTCCACCTTGACCAGTATCATAGTGTGTTTTTTTTAGATTCCAGTGAGGTCAAAAACAGTCACAGTCTGAAGTAACTTGAATGACTGAGAAGATATTTTCCTCTCCCGTGTGTCTTTTAATGATTATTACTGTAAAACCTCAGAGTCTTCTTGTATTTTGGTTTAACACACAGTGTGTAGAGGAGATGGATGGTATTTCCTCAAATGTATGCATTGCAGAGATGTTGCACAATAATAAAAGAGAAAAAAACAAACCAATGGTAAAAGTCTAGTTAAGTTTTTGGATACATGAGAGAGATATCTATCGATCTGCGATTCCTCCCCAGGGAAACTCATTGTTCAAAAACTTAAGCAACCACAGGAAATAGTCATAGCTCACCAACACTCAGTGGACATAAAAAATAACATTTATAGAACCGACTGCAGACCCTCAAGGCTGAAAAAGTGAAGCAGAGTTGAAATCATCTGTCCGGAGATGTTACAGAACTGTAGTCTTGCGGTGCAGAGAGTTGTTCATCAGAGTTTATCTCACTGTTCCCTCTGGAAACAATTCTGCAGTGAATACAGGTGATGATGGATTAAGAGGTCATGGACTCCAGTCTTGGTTAACATGCTGAGAACACGTCTCTGTGTGTGTATAAATGTGTGTTCTGAGCTTCATATTATCTGACTGCATTGTGGAGTCTCTGTGTAAGATAGGAGACTGATACATGCTGTATGTACTCTATTAAAATGAGTCTATTCAGCAATAGAAAAACTATTCAGAGCAGAGGTGAAGACCTTGAACTCGACAGGAGTCTTTATAGAAAAAATTATAAAATCCTGTCAGTGGTTGACGACAGATCCTCCTACATACCTGTGATACATTTATTAAATGTGTTCATGTAGAGTCTCTTTTGTTATTTCAGAGTTTCCAGATGAATAGGAAGCACAGAGTGTCCTCTGAGACCTTCTTTACTCTAGTACACCCTGAGAAGCAGTGGGTGGAAAGCTCTTATAAGATAATACATGTACGTAGTTTTAATGTGTGGACAGTTCGGTGATTGTAGTCTTTTGGGGGACAGGAGGAGGCTTTTTATATTCTTCTTCTTCAGGATGCATAGACCTCTCTGTATCGCTGAAATATGAGACTGATCTCATTGTAACAATGTTTCTCAGTTGAAGAGAGGCAACAGGGTTAAAGGGATAGTTCAGGTGTTTTGAAGTGGGGTTGTATGAGTTACTTATCTATAGTCAGTGTATTACCTACAGTAGATGACGGTCGGCACGCCTCCAGTACGGAGAAGCAGACGGGAGTTACCACACGGAACCAAAGTAATTTACTGCTGTGGATGGGGCCGGCAG
>CAKAKR010064432.1:31465-49857 GCA_916700685.1 Adelosebastes latens | reverse complement strand
TACGAGTCACCACAAATTCGACGAACAATCTGACATGCCTCACATCAATATCGTACAGTCTGACAAAGATTGCAACCGAAACTTTATTAGACCCATCTCGCACAGCGTGACATGCAATAAACTCACACGATCATTGTTGCGTATTAAAGGTGTCCCGGTGGAAGCTTCAGCAAACGGTCATCACTGCTTCCAAAGTTACAGGCTGTTCTTTGTCACCACTGGCTTCTAACTACAAATAGCACACAGTGAGCCAACACAATCACTTCTGACTCCTCATAAGCTGCCTGAGAGCTGCTGCTGCTGTTGCTCCCTTCTGGGAAACGTTATCGATCCCTGACCAGCAAAACCATCCGATTCAACAACCGTTTCTTTCTGCCAACGGAAAGGATCTTTAAGCACCAACACCACTGTTACACAACATATGGATGTATGTTATGTAGGGCTGCACGATTATGGCCAACATGATGATCACGATTATTTTGATCAATATTGATTATTTATCACGATTATTCATTTTTTTTAGGGACAAAATATTTCTATTCCATTTTCATATTTAAATAAATAGAGAACTGCTTTCTCTTCCATTTTGGGCTACATTTCTGCTAATGTACAAATCTTTGCATCGAAATAAGATTGGTCCTTGGTTGACAGTGCATCTCCTAGAAGCAAAATACAATGTGCCAAAACTTTTGGCTGCCAAAAACCAAGATGGCGACGCCCAAAAACCAAGATGGCGACGACCAAAAACCAAGATGGCGACGGCCAAATAACAAGGTGGTGACGACCAAAAACCAAGATGGTGACGGCCAAAAACCAAGATAGCGACGGCCAAATACCAAGATGGTGACAGCCAAATACCAAGGTGGTGACGACCAAAAACCAAGATGGTGACGGCCATAAACCAAGATAGCGAAGGCCAAAAACCAAGATGGCGATGGCCATAAACCAAGATAGCGGAGGCCAAAAACCAAGATGGGGACGGTCAAAAACCAAGTTCTCAATTTTTTCGTCTTAGAACTTTAACCCTTTCACAGTGTGTTTTCATTTCATGAAAGTTAATTTTAACCTTTTTGGTCGCCTAAAATATCTTATTCAGCATCACTTGTGTCACTTCTGGTTGCAAAAAACCAAGATGGCAACGACCAAATACCAAGATGGCAACGGCCAAAATGCCACGCACTTGAGGCTTCAAAAACATAGTCCACAAACCAATGGGTGACGTCATCGTGACTACATCCACTTCTTATATACATTCTATGACATAGACATGCTCCCCTGGTGTGATGCATATCTGAGAGGAAGATGATTGTTTTAGTTAAGGGCCTTACACACCCATTAAATTCTAAATTCTAAAGTCTGATGTGACCTGTTCTAAGATCTGGGCTTAATTGATATCTCTCTCACACTCCGGTTAGTGAAGGTAACCCACAAACAATCTTAGTTTACAGTCAGTGTGTTTTCAGTTCATGAAAGTTAACTATAATATTTTGGTCACCTAAAAATGTCTTATTCAGTGTTTGGTTGTACTTAGCTCCACCCTCTCGTGTCACTTCTGGTTCCAAAAAGCCAAGATGGCGACAGCCAAAATACCGAACTGGAAGCTTCAAAAAACCCAGTCTACAAACCAATGGGTGAAGTCACGGCGACTTCCTATTACAGTCTATGAATATATTTTGGTTAAAATGACATTACATTTGGTGAATGGCAATTATTGACTTGTTTAAGACTCAAAACCCATAGTCTAGGGCTTGTACTTGACTTGGTACTAGCTGGTCTCGACATAAGACTTGACTCAGGACTTCTTAGCCGAGACTTACTTGTAAACTTGAAAAACAATGACTTCATCCCTCCTCTGAAAATTAGGTTGGAAAACACTGTATGGGGGGGATGTGTTGCTCTCCAGTATTTTAATCCCTTAGAGACAATTACACAGCAGCACATTTTCTAATTACTTCCACCAGAATAGAGCAGTAAAAGAGACTTACATTATGCAAATAATGGATACAAAATATTATAAGAATCACTCTGTAAAATAATAATTTGAGGTCCTGAAGCAGAAGTGAAAAGTTCACACATCAACAGCATATTGCGTAACCATATTCTGTTTTCAACTCTGCATTTCTTTTTCCCCCACGTCCCTGTTTCTCAGTGTTCCCTGTCACAGATTGCTTCAGATCGTACTGTACTCGCGCTCGCCCAAAAAACCTAACGCGGCTTTAAAGTGAAAATTGGCCCCTTCTGGGGCGCCGCACCAGGGACTTGTGATTGTAATTTAATTTCAGCCACTGAGGGCCATTGCCTCGGTTAATCCCAGTGTACAGAAAGATCGTTAGTGTTCGGAGGAAAGACGGGGAGGATGACTATGAGACAGAGACGTAATTGTGAGGAGAAGGGAAACAGAGGAGGAAAGGGGGGGGGGGGGGGACTGCTAATGAGACGTACTGAAAACAGGAGCACTGGCTGATGTAACTTCTTATGGAATCCACACTTTTGGGGGTTTAGGGTTTAAGGTAACTGGCTGCAAGGTTGTGCAGAGGTACCAGCGTTAGAGTGTCCTGAAGTTCACCCTGTTCCTTGAGGAAATGTTTAACAATGGACCAACCTGCATTCCAATTTAAGACAGTTATTTCAGTCCGTTTTAAATTCAGGATCCTAATGGCGAGGCAGCAGGATGTACAATAATGTCTGTGGATGTAAGTTAATTAGGATCAGTGCTGCTTTGAACCATATGAAAAAGTTCACCGGCATTACTCTCGGTGCTTGAAGTGGGAACAAAATAAGTGCCAGTACTCCTCTTATTCACATGTACCAGCAATCTCTTGCGACTTATTCTTATTTAGTCATTATTTCTTTAAGCATGTTATACTGTGTCAGTCATAATCAGCTATTGCTCTTAATATACTTGGGTTATGCATCTTCTATTGTAGGCTTATAATACTCCAATAATATTCCAATAATAATATAGTGTTAAAGTGCTTTCCTGTGTTATCTGTAGCCTATAGCATCGCTCTATTATATATTATAGGATATCTTTAGCCTGGAATCAACAGCAGCCAGACAGACAGGCAGGTATGCATGCAGACCTGAGGTGTGTGAGCTGTTCATTCAGGTTTTAGGATCAGTGTCTCAGTCAGGATGCTCCTACATATTATACAGAGACACATTCTGAATTTCTACAATGAATAAAAGATACTAGGAGACATTGGGTTTGGGAGTCCTCCTTCCAAGAACATTTTAAGGTTTTTGACTCAAGCTATGCAATTGTACATCATTTTGGACCATTATTATTACTATAGATAACTCCAAAAAAAGCTAAAGACAAAACTTACTAGAGTTGAATAATTTTTTTATTATTCACACATATCGCAGCCTTCGTCATACTTGCAAACCCTCCCAATATTTTTCCAGGGGACTCATGTTTTCCAATGTCCTCCAGGTGTCACAATTCTCCCGTATTTCTCCCGATTCATGTTAAATTTTCACACTTAACCCGTTTCTGGCACTGTACTGCGTGTATAATCCCTACTGTTTCCACCCGGACAACAATAGAGCTACACCAAATGTTATTTCCTGGCGGAAGAGAGCAGTCTAATGCTCGCGACACAGCGCAGTTGGAGCTCATGTTTGAACTGCGCTCGCAGCCGGGTTCGGCGCACATCACAGCGTGCAGCGCCCAAAGTCGGGCTTTGCTCGACGTCGCGGAAAGTTGCCGTGGCGCAGCGCAAGCCATCGGAAATACGTTAGCTTTCTACTTTTGGCGATTGCATTCAAAAAAATCATAAAAGTATTGTTCATTTGTGGAGATTATTTTGCTGAACAAAACATGTAAGTATTATAAACGTATTGCAGAGTTTATTTTCTGCAATAATCCAAAACCCAGTGGAAAAATCCAATTGGCTTTTTGTTGAGGGAACCAGGGCGATGCTAACTTCCTGGTTGGCCTACAAAAATACGTCATCCCTGGAGCACTTTATTAGGAAGCCAGACCTCTTAGCATGTTGACATTTAAAGAAAAAACATCAGTAGTGAATCCAATGTGAAGATATATCTATCTATATATACATATATGGTCATTAAAATCGTTTAAGTGTCAGTTATTAGAGTAACAGATGTCGCTACCAGCACGGATCTCTTGCTGTGTAATTGTACTGATTTCCCACTATGCAGAAAGCAAAATACATATGATGTATGCGGACATGTGCACTAAATGAAGCTGTCACAGTGAGACAGGTGCTCAGAGTATCAGTACTAATGAACAATTAGACAGGGGCTTTAACGAGATGCCTCAGCTCTCAGCGAAGTCATCTTAAATGGGGTGGAACAGATGCCTCGCGGGTAAATGGCTTGCTCTCAGAGTTGGCCTTTAACGCAATATTAATAAGCTCTGGTTGAGATAGACTGCGTTGTTTTTTGCAGTCAGCATTACACCTTGGAATGTGTTCAATAAAAGTACCGACACGGAAACTTCCATTTTGAGGCTTTTCTGGCACAAATGGGATTCTAAAGAAATGTGGATAGCCTCTCACACTAGGCCTTGACAGATACAGTACATTTAAAGTGTCTACTCTTTGCTTTTAAACATCGTTGAAAGAGTACCACATTAACCTCGGTGAAACATATATCACATAGCCTGATTTGCCAGAAACAAAGGAGCGGAGGCTGCTTTCAAACTCTTGCGTCAGTGACATTGATGAGAGTTTTTAAAGGTGCTACCAGGCCAAGCTTGATTGGTATGAACAGGGCCTATGAAGACTCCAAAGCTATAGACTGTATTTAAGAAGTGGACATAGTCACTGTGACGTCACCCATTGGTTTGTGGACTACAGTTTTGAAGCTTAGAGTTTGGCATTTTGGCCATCACCATCTTGGTTTTTGGCCGTCGCCATCTTGGTTTTTCGCAACCAGAAGTGACAGGAGACAATGGACCTAATTACAACCAAGCACCCAGGAAGAGAAACGGCGGTGCTGCAACTTCTGTGTCAGTCACGTGATGCTATTGGGCCCAAAAATACTTTTTCCCATAGACTTACATTGGGAAAGAGACGTCTGTAACTCAGCAGATCATTTTTTTTTTAGGTAAATCTACTTTTTATTTATGACATTTTAGTTGGTTTTAACCTTTGGGTTTTTAGGTGTTAATTATTGGCTTTTAGTACATTTCGTTATCCTTGTGTTTTAAATGTGTTCTGTTTTTATTGTAAAGCACTTTGTATCTGTTTTGAAAGGTGCTTTATAAATAAAGATTAATATTTCATCCACTGATATATAAAAATAAAGATTAAAGCAGCTTTAAAGAAAACAACTGTTCCCCTCAGTTTATACATTGTTGTTGAAGACACTTATTTCACAGTGATTACAACAAAACCAGAGACGAATCAACTCCATTCAACTCAAATTAACACTTCATCATCTGATGTGTTAAAGATGTTATCAGCACCAGTAATTTCACTCACACCCTATTTTCTTCAGGCTCAGTGTTGGAGCTATTCAGGGACAGTAAAGGAGAGGACGATATTGATGTCACCTTTCCTGTTCTTTTCCCATGATGCTTCACTTTATACCTTCAATTTACACTACATCAGTCCATGGCAAGCCATAATCAGAGATTTGAGTGGCAGCCATGGGAGCTCACCTCAGCTCTAAGCTCCAGAAAAAAACATGGAAAATAGGAGGTTTTGATTGAGCCTCCCACTCAGCCAACCGCACAATTTACTGACTTTGTTGTCATAAATTGAGTTATATAAGTGTGTTTGTAAATAATTATGGAGTTTCATAAGGTTGTGCTGTCTGCTAATGCCACACAGAAACACAACAATGCAGCTATTATACAATAATAGCCCCAGGTGGCTAATAGAGCAGACTGTCATGAGGTGTAAATGGGCTTTTTGGATTGTTATTATTTTCTATGTACACTGTTATTTCATAAGGTACCCTCATGATGGTAATGTCCAAACAGCGCCGCAAACATAGACGCTGAAGTCAATAGCACATTTCAGTAATAATGTGGCTTTTGTGAATCACAATAACACGTTAATGAGGATTACTGTAAGGGGCAACTCCAGCAATTTTTAGCTTTGCACTAGTTAAAGCAGTTAAAGTTAGAGGCACTCAGACACATATTAATACAAGAATTATGATAAGCAAAACATTTTTAATTTTAGTCCCCAGTATGGGTCAAGCTGGATCCTACATGTTTTTTGTTGGACCCTCCATGTGTAAATGTTTACCAGAGGCAAATTCGCTCATTTTGCATTTCAAAAAGGAAACTCAATGAAATACACCGATCAGCCATAACATTAAGACCACTGACCAAGGGCCAAATTGTGATGGCTAGACGACTGGGTCAGAGCATCTCCACAACTGCAGCTCTTGTGTGATGTTCCCGGTCTGCAGTGGTCAGGACCTACCAAAAGTGGTCCAAGGAAGGAAAACCGGTGAACCGGCGACAGGGTCAGACCCAAGGCTCATTGTTGCACGTGGGGAGCGAAGGCTGGCCCGCGTTGTCTGATCCAATAGAAGAGCTACTGGAGCTCAAATTGCTGAAAAAGTTAATGCTGGTTCCGATAGAAAGGTGTCAGAACACACAGTGCATCGGAGTTTGTTGCGTATGGTGCTGCGTAGCCGCAGATCGGTCAGGGTACCCATGCTGACCCGTGTCCACCGCCAAAAGCACCTACAATGGGCACATGAGCATGGACCACGGAAGCAATGGAAGAAGGTGGCCTGGTCTGATGAATCATGTTTTCTTTTTACATCATGTGTATGGCAACGAGTTCAAGGTGTTGACTCGGCCTCCAAATTCTCCAGATCTCAATTCAATCGAGCATCTGTGGGATGTGCTGGACAAACAAGTCCGATCCATGGAGGCCCCACCTCGCAACTTATACAGGACTTAAAGGATCTGCTACTGACGGCTTGGTGCCAGATACCACAGCATACCTTCAGAGGTCTAGTGGAGTCCATGCCTCGACGGGTCAGGGCTGTTTTGGCGGCAAAAGGGGGACCTACTCAATATTAGGCAGGTGGTCATAATGTTATGGCTGATGGGTGTAGCTTACAGTAGTTTGAGAACTAGTGGTTCTCAACGTCTTTCGCGTCAAGGACCCTTAAATTCACGGACATTAGGTCACGGAACCCCATTTGATAAGATTTTGCTCCATTGACCTCTGACATCTGTAAAGATTGTGATTGTTTGATTGTGCTGCTGCCTATCTTGGCCAGGACACTCTTGGAAAAAAGATTTTTAATCTCAATGAGTTTTTACTCCTGATTAAATAAAGGTTAAATAAATAAATATGGTTAAGACCGGAACTCTAGTTGGCAACTACAATGGAGGAATTGAAACCTATATGATCAGAGTCGTCACTTTTATGACTCTTTCTCACATTGGGCTCACTTCTATAGTGAATTAAATGGTGAAAATAAGCTATTCCCCGTTTTTCTGGGGACCCCCTGGAACTCCCTCAAGTACCCCTGGTTGAGAACCACTGGCTTAGGTTATATACCAAATGTAGCTCAGACAGACTGCCAGATGCTGCTCTGGGTCAATAGGTTCCTGGTATAGTTGGTCCTGCCGATCTGAATAGTTTTGATTCGAAATATTTGCAGGCAAGTATTTCACATTTTCGTGTCGTTCCGTCGTCACACCCCCCGGTCGGTAAAGGCTTCTTCACTCGCAAAGAGCTTACTTAACAAAACAACAATAGACACTAAAGTATATGTGAAAAACAATGTCCAACATTACAGCACACTACATTGTAGCCTGAATAATGCCCTTCCTGAACTCCCATTGTGGATCCAATTTCACTGCAGAGTATGGCAATGCCATTAAAGAAAAAAAAAAAAGAAGGCGTGGAAATACAACACACACACTCACATCACACACACAAGGGTATTGCGCAGTGCACTCTCGTGGGAAGGGAGGCAGTTCCACCTCAGGGAGCTGTGAAGGCCGACGCTCGACACAGTCAGCTCTGAAGCAGCAGCCGCGGAGGCCGAGTGCATACAGATGACTGGCTGCTTGTATGTAGACGTGTGTCTGGTGGGGGCTGTATATACAGTATGTACGTATGTATGTCGGGGTTAAGAGAAGAGCATGCTAGCGGAGGGCCTCAGGAACAGATGGTGTTTTCAGTTGGGACTGGGATTGCGAGCAGAGAGAAGAGGGACTGCAGAGAGACTGATAAGACGTGTTATCAACAAATCAGAGCACAAGTCTATTTCCGTTCAAGGCTGGAACGTGGAGTTTAGGTTTTTGACACACGCTGCTGTTACTGATGTCCAATAAGACTTTATTTTACCTGTTTGTTTACCAGATCAAACAGTCTGTGATACTTTTCAGAAGGTATTCTCTTTGGATGCAGCTATAATGTGTGTATCAAAAACACACGATTCAAAAGCAAATCACAAAATAACCATCATAATCAACACCATGGCAGGAGTGTTATATAATACGGGTTTTACATAATGACTTGTTAATATTCAACAATGTTTAAGTGCAATCACTCCACTGCAGTTACATAAATGAAAAAGCTATTGAAAAGGGATGCAGCGATACCGATAACGGGTCGGATATCGGGCTGATACTGACTCAAATAGCTGGATCGGATATCGGTGACAATGGGGCCGATCAATTCAGTTCTATTTCTATATACTATATACATTATATATACTGTTATTTTACTTCCTGTTGAAGTTTTGACGAATTTGTTGCTGCATTAAAAAGGTTCACTTGAATTGGAATTCCTGTTAATTTTGAAGACTTTTTTTGCCAAGTTGCTGGTATACGTTATATTATTTTGATAATAAAGAACAATTAAATAAATGCTATCTATGTATTTTATTGGTCACAATTTGTTTTTCAAAGTTAGGAAAGCAATGTTCAAGTCATACGGATTAATAATTAAACACTGGCATCGGATCGGTACTCGGTATCGGCCGATACACAAAGACCAGGTATCGCTATCGGGACTGAAAAAGTCGGATCCGTGCATCCATACTATTGAATATATATGTGAATAATAAGTAATACATTTTTATTTAATTTATTATTATTATTTATTATTGTTCTTTATTTTAAATATTTGTTTATAAATTAGTAAAAGTAACAGGTGTAAAGGCCTTTGCACATGAAGTTTGTATTTTTCGTCCGAAATTGTCACACATTTAAAAATACATATGACCTCACGTTGTGTCGATCACGTTAACACACCGACTCAGAAACTTTTGCCGTCATTAAAGTTTTCGGAACAGGTTAAATTTTCTGCGTTTTTTCGCAACTGTCTAAAGGATCACTCAGAGCCACCGTTCATGCAAACATCACCATCCAAAATGGCATGATGAAAACATTCACTTTGTCTCCCAGCACAAATCACTTGCAAAAGTTCCGGTACTTTCAGAAAGTACTACCCCCGACCACGGCCTTTTTTAAAAAGGCCTCGTAAAATATCTCCAGAATTTGATTTAGACCCTGGTCCCTGTGGTGGAAAAGAGTTCCTCACAATGTTCTTAGTTTCTTCTCTCTGCGGTGGAAACGGGGCTATAGACGTCTTTGACGTAATGTCAACACAGTAACCTCTTCACATTCTGTTGATATGGTTACTTCACTTTTTGGATGTTTTAAACTAATCCTGGATTATGGCAATTTAATCTACAGATTTGCCTCCAAAAATCTTCTCAATAATCTGGACGTCATCTATCATAATTAGCTTTGTCACCGGTGCCCCTTTCAACACTCCTTAACCTAACTAAGTAGTTTTGTTGCCTAAGCCTAACCAAGTCAATATTTTCCTAAACCTAACTAAGTAGTTTTGTTGCCTAAGCATAACCAAGTCGATCTTTTTGTAAGTCTAACTAAGTAGTTTGTTGCCTAAACCTAAGCAAGCAGATCTTTTCCTAAGCCTAACTAAGTAGTTTTGTTGCCTAAACCTAACCAAGTCAATCTTTTCCTAAACCTTACTAAGTAGTTTTGTTGCCTAAGCCTAACCAAGTCGATATTTTCCTAAACCTAGCTAAGTAGTTTTGTTGCCTAAACCTAACCAAGTCAATCTTTTCCAGTGGAAACGGGGGAGGGAGAATGTGACACGTAGTGGCTGAATGAGATCAATGTTATCAATAGCACCTTTAAAGACCCAGTGATATCAAAAATACATTTTCCCAGCTTTAATCCTGGGTTAAATGTTCATTTATCTCTTGTTATATGCCAAATATATGTCAACAAATCAGTATGAGAGTATTTTACGTCAATTCTCTGCCTTTTCTCTTCTGTAAAACAGTTTCTTAACCTTTTTCTGTCTAAAATAAATACAAATGACATTTACAATGAAATGAAATGGCCATTATGAAAGGCAAACTCTATGTAGAAAGAAAGGGCTGGCAGCAGCAGCAGCAGCGCTGTAGCAGAAACGCTGTAAGAGACGCAGCAGTTCAGCAGCCAGGCACTGCTAACGTGCCCAGTCTGTCCTGGGCGTAAACCAACGCCGCACGTGGAGATTATACGATGGCACTGTTATTTCGACCAGCACTCAGAGTTTCGGCAGTTTGGTTGAATTTTGCGTATTCTTGCCCTGCTG
Organism: Adelosebastes latens; assembly: GCA_916700685.1. Lineage (NCBI taxonomy): Eukaryota > Metazoa > Chordata > Actinopteri > Perciformes > Sebastidae > Adelosebastes > Adelosebastes latens. The sequence goes on along the minus strand of CAKAKR010064432.1, from coordinate 39,286 downwards.
TTGGCTTTTTTTTTTAGATAACTGATGGCTGTAAATTTCAATTGTATTGACCCACTAGTAGAGGTGAAATGATGCACCATATTTGTTTGGAGCATGTGGCCAGATCTTACACAATGCACCTTTAAGGCTACTCTGGCACAACTTTTCTACAAACATGCTCCCAGAGATCCGTGCAGCAGAGCAGGCCTACCACCCTGACCTCAGAATATATGTTACAGCCCTATTCTGTGCAAAGTGTTAAGTGTCAGCGGGATCTGTGAGCTGTGTTGTCCGAGTTAGCAGAGGTTAAGTGTCCAGATGCCCGTTGCACTCTACTCCCCGTCCACTGCACAGCAGGGCCACTAAACACTCAATATGTGGACTGCACTGCAATAACGACCCCATGCTGAGGGATGAGTGAGTTTGTTTGTGAGTGAGGAGCATGTCAATGGATGTTTGGAGATGGATGGAGGTATATAGTAGGTGACCGGGTGATCCTTTTTGTTAACTCCCCCAGTCACTGGATACATTAAGCATTCCGCTCTGCTCGACACACTCTGGACCTCACCATCAAAAAAGAGAGCTGGCTCCTGCCATCGCATACGTTCTTATTGATCTCGGGTTAACAGGGATAAACACATTGATTCATGTCATGTAACGGTTTGCGCTCAGCTTGCATTGCCTCTGACCTGAACACGAAGTATCATTTTGACTCATACAGATGAAGTTAGCCACTCCAGAGATGACAATGAATGTTGCATAAGTCTTATATTGGCACCTATGCAATCAATCAATCATCAATCAATCAAACTTTATTTATATAGCACCTTTCAAACAAGTCAAATGCAATTCAAAGTGCTGTACAGATGATTGACAAACATGTAGAATGTTAAAATTGGATTTAGAGACTAATGCACACCAAAACAACCAATGTAAAATTTCAATGAATAAGAAAGCAATAAAAGATGGGTATTTAAGATAATAAAAGATAAATAAAATACAAGAAAAATAACAAGAAAAATAATAAATAATTATGAAACTACACAAAATAAGCAGATTGTATTAAAATAATGACATTTTAATAAAATAAAAGAGATAATAATGATCAGCAATAAAATGTTGATTAAACAAAATAGAGTAAAATAAACACTATAATGATGATGATAAATAAAATAAGTCTAAACAATAAAACCATAAAATTATAAAACACTACATAAAAGCCAGACTAAATAGATGGGTTTTTAGTTTACATTTAAAAATATCAATATTTTCAGCTCCGTTCAGTTCCTCTGGAAGGTTGTTCCCACGGCTGGGAACGTAACGGCTGAAAGCAGCATCACCAAATGTTTTTGTTCTGCTTTGTGGAGCAACTAAAAGAGAAGAACCGGAGGATCTGAGGGGCCCTCCTGGTTCATAAACCAAAAGCTTTTCTGCAAGGTAGTCTGGTGCACGGCCATGTAATGCCTTATAAACTAATAAAAGAGTTTTAAAATCATTACGAAACAGGTAACCAGTGTAAAGACTTTAAAATAGGCGTAATGTGTGCTCTCCTTTTGGTTTTAGTCAGCGCTAATGACGCAAATGGGTTTACATTGGAATTTGTTGTTGTGCGTCAGTATGAAGACTCCCAGCAATTACTTTAGTGAGTACAATATTTTCATAGATGTAGAAAAAAAAGAATGGACATTCTGGGACAAAGAAAATAAGCACAACATTGTACACTTGAATGAACCTTTAAGGACAATCCTCAGAAGTATAAACTGCCTATCAGATCCAGTCAGTTCCGTTCATTCTCTCTCCGGCTCGGCTGCTTATCAAAAGGAGCGAAAAGGCCAAAGTACAATATGTGACAGACAGTATGTGACAGTATGTGAAGTGTGAAAGCTGCTTTTGTCACGTTGACATGGTAACTCCAATGACCCAGGGTGACCTGCAGTCGCAGCTTGTCACAATTGTGTTATGCCCTTTAATCCCAGATTAGGCCTTTTAGTGTTGTGAGGTTCTAAACAGGTAATCTGCTTGCACCTTTTAATCAGACAAAATGTGGGGTATTAGGGTTGGTGTGCCAGCTTTACAACTGAGCTCTGCACCGGTCAATGTCACCTTTCGTTCGACACTGAAAGTGAAAGCTTGTAGCCAGTTTTGTCACACCAATACGAACAAGAGAGGGCAAAATCGTGCCCAGACGTGGCGGATTAAGGTTATTTCTACACCACAGCAATCTTCAAACCGACGATACGTGTTTGTATTTTGTTTACCTGTGACATTCCACACCTCGCATTAGTCTCATAGCATCAGAACTATTGTCGGAAATAAACCTGTGAATGATCATTTCATGCCACCAAGTGTGGTCTATAATCACCAAATGGTGAGTGGGTGGAGTTTTCAAATATGTGTTCACAGAAAAACCCACCTTTCCTGTAGAGCTGCCCACAAGGATTTATTTTATGTTATTTTATTTATGGAAGACACACTTTTTTTCTCCTCACTTTCCATAGTACATCGCAATATGCAACTCATTCTGCGAGGCAGCCAGGTGCTTATCAAATCCCCCCCCCCCCCTCCTCGGGTAAAGTTCACGTAACAATAGCAGCAGCTCTGACAGTCTGCTGGAAATTCCATCACCATCTAAATTTATCTGGAACAACCCTGATTTTCTAATTAACGGGAAGCCACATAATTTCCGCACATGGATTGAAAGCATCACACATCTTAAACATATCTGTCTTTAACACCCTGGTTTCATTCTCCCACTTGGTCCAGAAGTACACCGTTGGGATTAAGCAATATTTTTTCGAATATCTGCAACTGAAATCAGCCATTTAAACAAAATTCAACATGGCCACCACCAACGTGGATCTTCCTTCTTCAACTTCAGAATTAATTAACATCCCTTCCTCAAAAAAAACAACTTTTCTAAAACATATAAATCCTAATAATCGAAATACATAAAGCGTCTCGAGATAACTTCTCTTATGATTTGATGCTATATAAGAATAAATTGAATTGAATAAATTGAATTGAATTGAATCTGGAATATTATGTGAATCTGACAAAACGCTATCCATACCATCAATAAAATGGAAACTAAGAATCTAATATTACTTAAGGCATCAGAAGCAGCAATAAAAAACGTTTTGGTACTTGTAATATTCATATGGATAGTGTATCATATGGCAACAAATAAATACCAAATGTTGAATAAAGAACATATTCCTAATTTAATTATATAGAAGATTTTTGCCATAATGCTAAAACAGGAGTTTTTGTTAGCCAGATTTAGAACTCACTGTATACATTCATGTACTAGAATCACCCTTTTTGTATTCTGTCCGTGTATTTCCAGATGAAATAATTACCCTCCCATACTTCATTGAATGAATCTGACAATCGTAAACCACCAAATTATTAAAACTCACATAAATTTGCAAATAAAACCAGCATATTAACTGCAAAAATACACAGCTGTCCCCGAGGTCAGGAAAAACATGATTATGTCCTCATTGCATTCTGAGCTAGGTCCACATTTGCTGGCAGACAGTTCCCTGGAATAATGCAACCTTATTAATGATTTAGATAAGCACTGAAGCAGGCCATAGACACAGAATCACCTACATGTGGGGAAATATGTTTGCTTTTGGTAAAGTTGTTTTAATATGTGAGTGCTGTATATTCATATTTGGGGTGTTGTATATTTCAGACACTTGGCTCTGCTCCTCCTGGAACACAAACATCATTCTCCTCTTGTGTACTCTCTTCTTCATTATGAATGTGCCAGTATGGAATAGAGGAGAGTGCACTACTTTTAAAGTGAATGGGAGGAGCTGATTTGTTTGGCTGTGGCTGTTTCCAACCCTTCCAACACATTCTCACTCCCGACTCGTCAAATACCGCCGCTTGTTCAGTGCCCCTCGGCATTGGAAACCGATGCACGGGGCTCCCCTCTTGCGTTACTTTTGGACCGACCAGGGACAGCTTGTCAATATATGCGTGTTATATGCACAGTGTCCTTTCAAAATAAACTTCCGTTTTCAAAGGATTTAGGCAACACAACCACTTAGGTAGGGTTAGAAACGGTTGATGTTAACTTCACTGACTAGCGACTCATACTTGACACACGATACTGACGATACCGATGAGTCACGTGACTAAAGACTGATGTGACAAAATAAGTCAACGTTACTTTTAGTTTCACACGGGACACGAACACTGGTCTCCTGGTTGAAAGACATGTGTTTGTTTGACCCATCCACCACCACCATTACTCCCACCCACCATGAATGGACTCTCACGCTGTTAATACTACGGCACTTGCTCCGACCGTCAAGGGTAGTGGGTTTACAGTGGAGTTAGTTGAAAGCCTGGTTCGTCACAAACTGATGCTAAAGGGTCAGGTCAAGCCTCTCATCGGATAAGGAAAAACGTAACATAAAAAAAAAAACTTTTTAAAAAAAGGGAAAAAAATTGAAGAAACCTCAGGAAGAGCAACAGAGGAGGGATCCCCCTTCCAGGATGGACAGACTGGCAATAGAAGTTGTGTGTACAGAGTAACAACATAATGAAAATACAACATAGACAATCCATATGACAAAAAATAATACATATAATGTGAACATATGTGAGAAGGTGGATCCAGGAGGATGTCAAGCAGCTTCCCGGCGTCACCAAACAGATAGAGCCAGAGCAACACAACCTCCTCTCCACGCCAAAACAGATAGACCCAGAGCAACACGACCTCCTCTCCACGCCAGATAGATAGAGCCAGAGCAACACGACCTCCTCTCCACGCCAAACAGGTAGAGCCAGAGCAACACAACCTCCTCTCCACACCAACCAGATAGAGCCCGATCAACACGACCTCCTCTCCACGCCAGATAGATAGAGCCAGAGCGACACAACCTCCTCTCCACGCCAAACAGATAGAGCCCGAGCAACACGACCTCCTCTCTACGCCAATCAGGTAGAGCCTGAGCAACACAACCTCCTCTCCACGCCAGATAGGCGTGGCTCGGGTGCCTCCGTACATCAGATTCCAATGCCAAGGGGCGATGTCCAATTGGTGGTGTTTAACGATTTGGGAGTGGGAACAGGTTGGGTTAGCATGCTCATTTCAGTAAATATCTCTGCAACACAATACATACTGTAGACGTCTTCGACATAACGTCAACACTGTAACCTCTTCACATTCTGTTGATAATGTTTGTCCCTTTTCGGAATATTTTAAACTAAAATTCTGGCCAGATCTTACACGTTGCACCTTTAACCAAGGTATATTTGTTACCTAGAGACAGGACTAAGGATGTGAACCCTGGCCTCTGTTGTCGCAGTGCTGAACGCTGTATGGCATCAATCGATTATGCATAATCGCTTAATTATTCATTATGCCAGGGAGGAAGTGGGACACATGATGACAACGTTTTTTATGGTGGTGCATCAAGAATGAAAAGCCACTTCTAGTTAGAGTCAGAGTTAGATTTGAGCACAATGACTGTGGCTTTAGATAAAAGGCTGAAGAATGGCGTAGACATGGTGAAGAGAGTAAAAAATAAACAAAATATGGAGTATGGTGAAGCATGTTAATTTATCCAACCTCCGACCCCTTCTTCCCCTGGGCCTCTTAAACTGTAATCATAATAGATCCACAGTAACGAATCACCTTCAGTGTTAAAGCGGGGACTTTTAGTTAACATTCAAGTGGCAAAAAAAACCCCGTCCCATTAAATACAGATAAGAAATTACAATTATGTTTAACAGAAACGCACATTTTCATTTTTAATTACCGACAAGTGATAAAATATTCACATCACATGATGGAGCCGTTTCCGTGCCGATGGAACAATTCCCATTAGCGGCGCTAAGCTGATAAGTATTGCCGGCAAGGTGGATATTTTTAAACTCCTCCGTCATTTTGCTGATGGATCGAGGAGGTATTACGGTTATCAGGTAATCTCTCTCTGACGGATTTGCATGACTGAAGTTTCAGCGTGTTAACTACCAAGAAGTTGATTAAAGGGCTCAGTTTTAACGGAGTCAAGAGAATTGTTTTTTTTGTGAATTAATAGCCAGCAGTCCCCCACAGAGGACGTCTCTAGTCGGGACAGTCTGATGATCATTCAAAGTGTCCACTTAGATGTGGAAATGTGACCTGATGAGAGTGATAAGACAGAGAGAGAGAGAGAGAGAGAGAGAGAAGAGCTGTTTAATTCCTTCTCCAATGTCATTCTGTTCTTTTCATCATTTATCAACAAATAAGTCTTTACATGACACTCTTTAATCCAGCGAGTCATCTCTTCTCGTTATTTATAACGATGAAACGTCGAAAACCGAACAGTGAGTGAGAAAAAGGAACGTTTATGTAATCAAATACTTAATTTGTCATTCCATTGGTCAGAGGGATGTGTCCGTGAAGAGCTCCATGACTACAGTTACCTACCATCCTTCAGAAAGCTCCATTTGTTTTCATTTTATGATGCCAATCAAATAGTAATAATAGTTTTTTCATTAAATGGATATCTAATTATGAAACCAACCTCTTTTTGTAATGCAGATTTATGCTGACAGAAGTTTAATTTAATAACAATTGATGGAATTTATTGGTGTGGATTTTTTGTTCATCTGCCCAACACCTTGACTCTGAATGAAGATATCTACTGGTTAGAAATTCAAGGTCTCCAGTGAATGATCCATAATGATTTTGGTGACCCCTGACCTTACAAAGCCCTTTGCCTTAAAGAATTGCATCATCTTTCCTCAGGACAAACATTACATTTTTAGCCACGCTACTTGTAGGTTTTAAGTAAGATTATGCAGTTTTGTTTGAATGAATGTATACATTTTTTAAAAATTGTTCTCTTACAAATGAAAAGTTAAATTTGTAAGCAATAAAATGCACCATTAACTTTAATACATTCAAGGATTTTTTTTCAAGGATTTCCCGCAAAACCAAAGCAAAGACCTGAAAGACATTAAAACACTCTTTCGTACATTTTTGGGGCACTTAACTAATACTTTTTGGAGTATTACATTTTACTAATATTTATGTTTTACGGACATTTTTCAGACATTTTATTCATATTCTTTGGACATTTTACAAATATTTTTTGACATATTATTAATATTTTTCGGATATTTTACAAATATTTTTCGGACATTTTTCTAATATTGTGCAGAAAATTGCTAATATTTTAAGGACATTTTTGGACATTTTACTCATTTTTTTCAGACATATTGCTTATTTTTTTTCGGATATTTTAGTAACATTTTTAGGATATTTTTGAGACATTTTAATAATATTTTCTGGACATTTAACTAATATTCTTTGGACATTTTACTTATATTTTTCGGGCATTTTTCTGACATTTAACTGATATTTTTCCATTGTTAATATTTCAAGAGAATGTAATCCATTATCCTGTAATTGCCATTTGTGGCCACTGTGGCTGCTGTTCAGCAAAAGTTGCGTGGTATTGTTATATAAATAGTAAAATGATATGTATAGTTACACATACACTCGCCCTCAGGGTTTTCTAAATCCCACCCCAGCTAGTGTGAAGTCGTCTCCCGGCTTAATTATTAGATGTGAATATTCAGCGTCGGCACACACTGACACTATCTTTTTGTCATATTACAGTTTTAGTGTGTCAGCCTAAAAGATGAGTTAAATATATTATGCAAATCTAAATATGGGATGAGCTGGGTTAACCCCGGTTTCTCACACAGACGCGCAGTGCCGTTTGAATTCTGTTTTTGACGGACACTTTGAATCCTCCAGGGGACGGTGAAAAGCTGCCTGTTCACAGCTGCAACACGACTGTCACTACGAGAGAAAAACAAAACCCTGGC
>CAKAKR010064432.1:0-24890 GCA_916700685.1 Adelosebastes latens | reverse complement strand
TCACAATTTTTCAAGTCTGTCTTAAAACACTATTCACATGCCCATATAAATACTAAAAAAGGTTTTGCTTGCCATGATCATTCCTCCTGTTCATACTGGCCATTAAAAGATACCTTCCTAATATGATTCCAATGGAAGTGATGGGGGGCAGCTGTTGATTTGTTTATCTGAAGTTAATATTTCCTTAACTTTAAGCAAGCGTCTGTATGAGGCACACCAGGCTTTCAACTAACTCCAATGTAAACCCATCCGCGTCATTATTAGACGGTCAAAGCAACTAACGTAGTATATAAAGAGCAAGAAAATCCACTTAGGTAGGATGTCAATTGGACGGGTCAAAGAAACACTGAATTTCACCCAGGAAACCACTGTTCGTGTCCCGTGAGAAACTAACTCAACATTGAGTTATTTTACCTTACTTTGTTACGTAACTTGCGTACTTAACCAACGCCGCGTACGTAAGTCACGTAACAAGCTTACTTATTTTACGTATCAAACGTACAGCGAACTGCGGCCGTTTGGTTCTGAGGCGAAATGCGGTCAAACAAAAGTTGGGAAGTTTAACTTTAAGCGGCAAAGTGCGGCCAGAGAGGACCCGCGGCCAATCAGTGAGCACATCCTGTGACATTTTGACCTATAGTTACAAAGAACTTATTTGTTGTACTTCTGGCGATTGCATTCACGCTTCAAAAATCATAAAAGTTCTAATCATTTGTATAGATTATCTTGCAGAACAAAACGTGTAAGTATCATAAACATTTGTTTGCCACAGAGTTTATTTTCTGCAATAATCCAAAACCCAATGGAAAAATCCCATTGACTTTTTGTTGAGGGAACCAGGGCGATGCTAACTTCATGGTTGGCCTACAAAAATACATCATCCCTGGAAGCATGTTTTATTCAATACAGCTTATTTCTTCAAAACATGAAAGTCACAAAAACTATGTTGTGCCAACATGTATGTAGCCTCTGTCATTATCAATTATAAAACTAGCTCCATTAAGAAATGGTTTTCCCAGTTTGGTGTGGAAGAACTTGATTGGAATACACAGAACCATGACCTCAACCCCATCCAACACCTTTGGGATGAACCGGAATGCTGACTGTGAGCCAGACCTGATCACCTAACATCAGTGTTGGACCTCAGTAATGCTCTTGGGGCTTAATGGGATAAAATCCCTGCAGCTAGGTTTCACATCTGGTGGAAAGCCTGAAACCAGAAGAGCGGGGCCGTTAGAGCACATTAATATGGTTTTATACATACGGGGGCAATGCTCAGCTGTCCACATACTTTAGCGTATACAGTGTATGTGAAAATGTATGCCTGTACATACAGTATAACGATGTGATGTCCCAGACTAGACAGGTGTAAATAACACATTCTTTTCATGTAAAATGTGAATATCTCAGTGGAACTTTCAATGCTATAACAATTGTATTTTTAGACGTATGATAAACTATGCAGTGTAAGTGTGTGAAGGTGATTCTCTGCTTTGGTAGGAACACACACACACACACACACACACACACACACACACTGACACACACACACAGCACCTTAACGTTTTTTGCAATGTAAAAAAAAATGTATAAAGAAAAGAATACAGAAATAAACAAGTTTGGGGGAACAAATAAGGGGGGGAAATACAAAGGGAAAATTGTGCAGAATTAAATACATGAATAAATGCATAAATACATAAATACACGCATTTAAAAATAAACATAAAATAAATAAAAAATAAATGCAAAAATAAATAAATAGATAAGAAATAAGTGCAAAAGTTAAAAATAAATGCAAAAATAAACAAAGAGATAAAGAATAAATGCAAAAATAAATAAATTAATAAAAAACAAAATGCAAAAATAAATGAATAAAAAATAAATACAAAAATAAATAAATACATGAGAAATAAGTGCAGAAAAATAAATGCAAAAATAAATTAATTAATTAAAATTAAATTAAAAAACAATGATGCAAAAATAAATAGATAAAAAAATAAATGCAAAAATAAATAAATAAAAAATAAATTCAAAAATAAGCAAATAGATAAAAAATAAATGCAAAAACAAACAAATAGGTAAAAAAAAGTTAAATGCTAAAATAATAGATAAATAAAAATAAGTGCAAAATAAATAAATTCAAAATTAATAAAAATACATAAATAAAAGGGAAAATCAAACAGAAGAGTAAAAACTCTACAAAAAAATAATTAATGTAATATTACTTTGGCTACATTTAATTAAATGTGTATTTATTTATTTATTGAGTCATTTATTTATTTATTCATTTATTTTAGATTTTGTCAGGTTCTGTCCTTCACCGTGGAGAAACTGGCAGCCTTCTTTGGAAATGATCTTGTTTGTTTATGCTCTCTATTTCTTACTCTCTCTCTCTCTCTCTCTCTCCGTGTGTGTGTGTGTGTGCGTGTGTGTGTGTGAATGTGTGTGTGTCTTTTTCAATTCAAGCGCACATAAAACCCTCCTGAGCAGGACACCATGATGTCTGCAGCTCTGTCTAACATGTCAAACGTGTGATATCACCTTTTTGTATTCTCTCTTGTAAATATTTCATCACCAAAAAAACATGAGACACATTTTTTTTTCTTTTTTCTGCAGTGCAGTGCGCTGCTTTTCATCCACCTGTGTGCCCCCGCCCGCCTGCCTGCCTGTGTGTGCGCGCATCCATCCGCTCCGTGCGTGCACCCATGCATGCATGCGCCCCACGGCCGCGCGCGTCGCTCCTCGTGAATCCTAATAGCGTGCTGGAGCCAGAGCCGCAGACCTGGATGGCATCGCTGGCTGTCCGGTGCCAGACTAGTGGAGCAGCATTCGAGAGCCGATAGTGAAGGATACATCTGGAGTGCACCATCACCCTCACATCTGGAGTTTATTACACCACTGTTCATTATTATCATCAACGACTCATTCCTTTTGAGGACACTGAGTATTGTCTTTTTTTTTTTTTTTTTTTACCAACTTGGATTGCTCCCCATCTTCCTCTATACGAATCTACTTTGAGTTCTCAACACAAGAATCTCGTTTTCAGGACAGATTTGGTGCGTCAAAGCTGCGCTGGTTCGGAGTTTTACGCGCTTCTCCAGTCGCTGTAAGTGTGTTTTTTATTACCATCTCGTTAAACACACTCTCCCATACATCCTGTCTCACATTTGCACGGGATGCTTTTAACTTCGCAGTATCTGTGCGCTTTAGTTGCGCCCTATAGCTGCTGCTGGGTGTGTGTGTGAGGATGGAGAGCGAAAACTAACCCTGATGAAGCTCCACACAGTGAGCCACAACATGACCGGAAACTGTGTGTGTACAAAGTAAAAGCACAGATTAAAGAGCAGAATTAAATGTGCAAGTGCTCAGCAGGATTAATAATAATGGTGCAATCAGGTTATGCGTAAATCAAGTTTCAAGTTTCAAGTTGATTTGTCATATGCATTTAAAAGTAGTGTACAGTGAAATGTAATGAAATGCATTTTACCCTGAAGGCTCTCTCTCAGCCCTTAAAATCTATAAATAGTACAGTTGATAAATACTACAATAAATAAAGACAATACCTGAGAATAAAATTATAAAACAACCTAAATGAGTATAGTAAGGCCAAGTAATTGATGTGTTGAATTAAATATAGGCTATACTGCAAAACACCAATTAGATCATCAAATTATTACTAGAATTTGAGTCCCTTTATATTGTCTGATTTTATTTGCACCTTTTTTTATTTTTATTTGCGGGGAAATTAATATATGGTCAACCAACCAACCAAAAAGCTTTTATTTTGAAAGTCTACACAGGATGTCTTGGTGTCATACCTTGCAGCTTGATGCTGGTCCCTCCTCGCAGTAACGAGCGAGAAGTCGGAGATCGGAGGGTCGCCACCTGGCGATGCGAGTTTTCGGAGTTGCGAAGCGTCTCCAGGTGTTAGTCTGATCCCACAGCTGTCCCACGTCATTCATCTTGTTTCTCTCTTTCTTTCTCCACACAGAGATTTTGGATCATGCGTGACTTTCCGTGGTAAGAACACAGGATGCATCCTGGATGGATGGATGGACGGATCGCGTTCTAGGGCGCACTGGAATAATATAGTGAACTGACAAGAGAGGGATCTTCTTTTTTGTCTGGAGTTTTTTTTTTCCCACATCTGGAATTGTTCCATCCAGCGGTTGGAGGACGTGCATCATAATTTCTTCTTCCCCTTGATCACCTTTGCTATGCGTCTGGTGTGGAAAATACCTGGTGGAAGGTGTACAGCGGGATTCATTGTGAGAGAGCAGGACATCATCTGCAACTGATAATAAAGAGCTCCGTTTTCTTGTATTTTTTTTTTATTTTCCTTTCTTTCTAATCCGTGCGTAATGTACGTGGAATGAAGACAGAGGATGGATATAATTTGGGAAATATTGATCATTCTTCAAGCCAATTTGATTGTCTGCATATCAGGTGAGTTATATGGGCTGTCTCTTGGGGCAGGTGCATGAACACAAATTAAATGAATTGTCTTTTTACTTTTTTTTTTACTGGAATTCTGTGAGATGAGGGCTGGGGAAAAAAAAGGATTCATTCACAGGATTTGTCAGGACGCACAGTGGAGAGCAGAGCAAACTGGGAAAAAAAATGTACTCTAGCTTTATGTGCCTGGTATATATGGAATAATTTTAGTGTTTGGTTATAGATCTTTCAGCGTGTGTGTGTGTGTGACTGGATGCGCCAGGATGCTTCTGACGCACGCATGACATGGGTGGGCTTTTTTAAAATGCAAAACCACAATGATGGATTATTTTTCTTTTATATATGTTTTGCTCCATGCTCCGTGGAAACAATTCAGTCAGAGTTATGATCAAATAAAGCAGTTGTGCGCACCGGTGAGCGGATGGATGCGGTGCTGTAGGTCATCATGCTGCTCTAACGTTCTCTGCGCTCTCTGTGCGCACCGTGCAGGCGGAGCAGATGCCATCAGCGCTCACTCACCGATGGGGGCATAATAACGCATTCCCTCACTTCACTGGTGCTGAAACACAGAGGATACCGTGATCCTGGTAGTGTGTTTAAGCTACTTAAACACCTCCTCCCACTGTAAAAATGTGTCCAAGAGTTTTTAAAAATCAAAGCAAAGGTGAGGCTTTTGGATAAAATTGGATAAAAGTTGCAGATACGAGCAGGATCTGAGTGTTTATCATTAATGTTGAAATGAATACAAAGTATAACACCTCTTGTGCATCCCTGCTTGCAAGAGTGAGCATACATCTGTATGGATTCATAAATCCACTACAGTAGAATAACTGGTGCGTAATCTACTGTATTTTACGCATTACGCACGCCAGGCTGTTCTCTTTTCTCTGTACCTATATAGGCACACAGGTTATCAGCAAGGTGAATGTGACCACCAGCCTGCTGTCAGTGGCCTATATAGCCCCACCCAACAGTTTGAATAGTTTTTTTCCCTTAAGAATAGTTGAGGTCAGCCAACCAGGATTCTGATTAGATTAATAGAAGTAAATTGGTGAACAGCTATATCTATCCAACACATTTAATCTATTTGATTAGTGTACATAGACATAGAATTTCCCTTTTTTTCCCATGATGCTCAGCACAACGTTCAACAACCAGTTTTCATGCTTTTTGTCCAGCAACACGTTTCAAAATAAAACCACTTAGTTACTAAACGACTTGGTTTAGCTAGGTGTTCACCACTTGATTGATAAGATTCACCACCAGGTTTGTCAATATTTCGTTTCATATCGTGTTTAATATTGAGTCACGTTATAAGTATTTTTGCTTAGTTGGATGATGAGTGTGTGTATACGCTAGCATGAATGCTACATTGGCTCAATGTACTGTCATTTCAGTAATGTTGACAAGCAATTAGCATCCCTTGGTTTATGCTACATGTAGTCTGAAGAAATGCCGTACAGAAGTGTGTGTTAGCTACAGTTTATAGGGCTAAGCATGGTTACCTAAGCTAAATATGTTCACCTGTAGCACCCTATCAGAGCTTGCCATTTTTGTTAATGGGGCAACTATGCTTATCTTCAAAATGCGTCCATATTAAGTGACATTTTGTATTTTTGTAGTTTAGCTTAGTCGGATGCTAGCAAGAATGCTATGTTGGCTCAATGTAGGCTACTGTAATTTCAGTCATGTTGACAAGCAATTGCATTCCTTGGTTACGCTACATGTAGTGTGAAGAAATGCTGTATGGATGACTGTGAGCTGCTTTTATATGTGATTTTGTAGTTAAAAAAGTGACTAATCAAGTTAAATATGCTCAGCTGTAGCACCCTATTAGAGCTTGTCATTTTTTTAAAGGGGAACTACGCCCATTTTCAAAATTCATACATGTTATTCCTAGGGTCTAAGATAGTCCAAAAACATTTGTAAACATCAACAACTCTCTCCAAAATCCAAAAACTAGAGTGCTAAAACCCACATTTGTGATGTCATCAAGTATAAAGTGTGGAACTGGTCTATAGACAATGAATTAGTGAAGATGTCTAGATCAGTGGTTCCCAACCTGCGGTCTGATAATAACACACTTACTGTATAATGTATACAACAGTCTGTATATAAAACTATTTAAAAAGATATATATCAATATATATAGATAACATTTTCACTGCGTTCAAAACTATTTGCTTTCTCGCTTGACAGACAGGGGGGTGGTCTAGCAGCAATCTAACAGCACCATAAATTACATTTATTTAACCACAAAAAATCTATTTTGGCTCTAATGCTATTATAGTAAATTAATGAAGTCATTAAAAACAGATATCATATTATGTATCTGCATTAGCTTGGCGAATCCGTCAAGACGTTATCACTTTAGTTATGTTGGCGAAACTGACTAGTTCAATTCATTAAGTTGATTTAATGAGAAAGACTAACTCATTTAATACACTGAATCACTTTATTCCAACTGAGGATTTTAAAATCGGAAGCTAATTTAAATCGATTTATTATATAGAATCGCGATTGTGACACCCCTAGTAGTTACTTCGATGCAATTTATAGGGCAGTGTATTTCAATTATTCTGAACACTTTCCAGACTTCTCATCCATAAAAGTTGAGCTTGACAGTCGAAAGCTTGACGATGGAAAGCTCCAGAACAAGCGAGTAAGTGCACCTTGAGCAGAGATTGTTCTGTCAACTGATGGTTCCAAAGTCAAGAATGAATTGTCATGCTCTGGATCTTGCTGGAGTTTCCTCTAAACTTTCCTCTGAATCCATTTTGACAAGGACATTTTCGGCACTGCTTACGTCAAGGCGTGGTTATGTTTTTTTGTTGTGTCCTGCGTTAACCAGCAATAAAAAGTCCAAGTATTCACGTGGACATGCTGCTACGCTGCAGGCTCAACATTACAAAACACTGGCACGTTTGCTAACCTTTCTGCCTGTGTTTCATTTGTACTTGTTGTGTGAGTCACAAATTTACCGTGAAAGTCTTCCTTTTGGTGATGCTTGGGATTGTCAACATTTTTCATAAAAATATCTGAGCTTATTTCTCAGGCAAATTGTCATCATGTAGCTTGACGTCAGGTTAAACTACATAGGAATGATAATGCAGCTAAAGCAGACTCCAAGGCAGACTATTATCCTGCACAGTTGAGCATGGATTGTGGACATGAAAGTCTCCTCAGTGCCAAGACTCTAATCGGTGATGTAATCAGGAGGCAAAGCTTGGCATGGCTCCAGTGACAGTGAATAGGAGACTGACTGACTGACTCTGTGGGCACAGCATACAACAGCTACAGCTACAATCATTATTCTAAAACTGGGGGTTTCTAAAGTCGGCCACTGTGGCAGGCCACCCGACAGACAAAATTCAAACGTCCCATTTCTGACCTATCAGAATCAACTTTATTTTGCAAAGGATGTGTGCACATACAAGAAATTTGACTCTGGTTTTAATTAGGTATGGGACATGATTTTCGATTTTTCGAATAGTCATTAAATTATAAAAAAAAATCGACTATAGTGCACACACAAGACACAACTTTTATAGTCATTGTCTCAATGCACATGTACGGTTATTATGCAAATACTTCAATTCAGCCAACGTTAATCGGCGCTACTCTTGCTGAGTAAAGACGTTTGTCATGAAAAAAAAAAACACACCAAAAACCCATCTATTTGCTTTTTTTTTAAATGTTATTCAATCACGGAATAATTCCAATTTCGGATCCATAAAGTTAAATGGCGTGGGCTATTGTGGTTCTAGTTTTAAGGTATCTGGTCCTGGGAGATGGTAGATACCAGAAATCTGAGCCGAGCTGAAGTCCCCAAGCAGGATCCTTGTGTACGTATTGTATGTCCCTGGGGAGTCGAGGCGTTGCAGGAAGTAGTGCAGTCCCATGTAGATTCCATCATCCACCGACCCGTTTGCCCGGTAGGCAAACTGCAGGGGGGTCCAGCAGGGGTCCTGTGATGTCCTTCAGGTGGGCCAACACCAGTCTCTCAAGGGATTTCATGATCACAGACGTCGGGGCGGCGGGCCTTGTAGTCACTGAGTCCTGTTAGCGGGTTTCTTGGGCACCTGGATGGCGGTTGAGCGTCTGTTTTCCCAACTTTTCCTTGCAGCTCCTCTTTGCTACTCTGATCTTCTTTGTCGGCGTGTTCCTGTCCTGATTGGACATTATTCTGTCCCCTCTTCTGTAGGCTGCCCTCCTTGGCCTAAATATGCTGAGTATATAGCAGCTTTAATGAGCTACAATAGGACTTGAATAAGTAAAACAATGAGTGGAATTACTTTGTAGTGCTCCAGTATTGTGGATTGTGTAGTAGAGCCTGCCTCCTTTTCATCTGGGTCTATTTCTTCTGTAATTTGTGGTTCCCAAAGCAAAGTGTTGGGAGTGAGGTCTGTGCCAGTAATCAGGTCATCATTTCTGGACAGAAATGCAGCTGTAGAGTTTTTAAAATGTAATTTAATGCTTGCAGCACCACAGACCAAATTAATCTCCATTGGGTTGGAGGCAGAAATCTGTACGGTCACGAGGTCTGAGGTCAGAGGTCAGGTGGTCTGGGGATTTCTTCACCACTACCATTTCCTGGTAACATTTTGACCATTTGCCCTGGCTGTAAATTACTCCAGCAGGTTGACCCTCGCCAGACTGATGTTGAAGTCGGGGCAATCTCATCTAGAGCCTCTACTCCGATTCTTCAATTTTGATTCGTCAACACCTTTTATTTCCTTCATTTGTCAAACAATTAGTGGAGCAAAGATCGTAGTTGTAACGCCTTGTTTTCCTGCATTTGTTCATCATTAATTTGAGTGAGTTGTTGGTTCCTTTTGATTACAGAAAACGCTGGGGTTTATGGGAAATATTGGGAAGTAATTACCTTGACTATTTCATTGTGAATTTCTAATTATACAACCTGGTTACATGGTTATCTGGCAGCGGTGCTTTGATGTTAAATGGGCTACATATAGAACGTTTGAAGCACCTCCTCAGCCTCTATATTAATCTGTGTCGCATTCAGTCAGGACTACAGGTTTAACAACGGCCTTTTCTTGAAATACAACCTAATAATAGCCATGATGGAGGAAGCCTCATATCTAATGCATGCGGATGTTTTCTCCATATATCTGCCCACACGGTATTCCACAGAGGCAGCGTGTATATAGATGATAAATATAAAGCACTGTTGTGGATGTAAAGCAGGGCCAGATTAACTCACTTTGGGGCCCAGGGGCAGAAATAACATGTTGGGAACCTATTCACCCCCTACTTTGGACTGCTCTCTGTGCTCCAAACCAGGGCTGGGCAGTACCACAACATTTGGTTCAGAGCATGGACTGTATATATAGATGGATGACGCGTCTCCACTTCCTCCCACTGTACAGAAGTGAAGCCAAAATATCCCGGATAGGGGAGCTGCCATCTTGAGAGTCTTCGCAGTAGTGATCGAGGGGCTTTTGACTTTTTAGTTCGTCCCATGTCCCATCCACTAACATGGAAGGGGCGGGGTTTATGACCTATACTGCAGCCAGCCACCAGGGGGCGATCGAGATCTTTTGGCTTCACTTTTGGGGAGCTGTCATGTCATCCATCTTTATATACAGCCTATGGTTCAGAGTAAGTAATACCTGGTCCAGAATCACCAATATTGCTCTGAATACCGACTTTTTTTCTTAATCATCACATTTCAGGCAGTCTTTTGCGATGTGTTTATCACGCATATTTATATCGCGATGACGATGAAAATACGATTTATTGGTCAGCATTATTCAAAACTTTGACGCTCTAGGTACCCCTATAGCTAGCATCAGTTTTGGACATGTCAGGGACGACGTGTCGGTTTCCACTCTTTACATGCATACAGTTTATTTTCATAATAAACTTCCAATATAGGTTTACTTAGTTTTTAGGTTTATTTACACAACAAAAGTACTTGGTTAGGTTTAGGCAACAAAAGTACTTGGTTAGGTTTAGGCAACAAAAGTACTTGATTAGATTTAGGCAACAAAAGTACTTGGTTAGGTTTAGGAAACAAAAGTACTTGGATAAACCAGGTTTTGAAACAAGTACGTTTGTTATGTAAAATAAGTAAGTTTGTTACGTAACTGGCGTTACTTTAGTACGCCATTTACGTAACAAAAGTAAGGTCAAATAAGTCTAAGGCCCTGTTCACACCTGGTATTAACATGCGTCCTCAGTGATCCGATCACAAGTGGACAGCTTTAAGTACGTCTGTTCACACCTGATATTAAAATGCGTCTTCAGTGGCCACTTGTGATCCGATCTCACTTCCCCGCCCCATATGCAAATAAACACCTAGTAAACACACGGCTAATACAGCAGCCGTTGTGATGAATGTCAGTAGTAATATCCTATATATTCGTTAACTCTGGTACATTGTATTAACATCGAAATAAACGGATATTGTACCGGCGGTCCCCGGGGTACAGCGCTCCAGAGAGCCGGGGAGGACAGAGAACAGGCGGGCGGGCGGTCGAACAAAAACACCGACACATCTCCGACAGTATGATAATAATGCACTTCGCGTGCCTAGTCTACATACGGTAAAGCACAGAGGCCGTTACCTGGCTGACAAGCGCCCGTGTCTGTCTGTTTATTCACCTGAGGAGCGCGGTGATCCCGCGGATCCCAGCAGGACATCAGATGAGTAGACGGTCCTTAATGTGGCCCAGGACGCAGTCGCGTACACACTGCTAAAAGAATGTGGTCATATGTGGCCCAGACCACCTCTGAAGCTCTACCTAGAGCTGTCCACTTATGATCCGATCACTGAGGACGCATGTTAATACCAGGTGTGAACAGGGCCTAAGTTGACTTGGTTTCACACAGGAAACCAGTCCGTGTCTGTTTGACCCAACCATCCACCCCTCCCATCATGCCCTACGCGAACTTTCTCGCTCTTTGTCCTACGTCAGCTGCTCTGACTGTCTAATAACGTGGTTGGGTTTACATTGGAGTTAGTTGAAAGCCTGGTGTGTAAGGGAGGCCCTGACCAAGCATTGCCATTTGACGAGTTAGGAGTGATAACGGCTTGTATTACCACACGATAATGCAACATTGACAAAAATGATCGCAGACTTTAATGTTCACTGTGATGAACTGAACAACTCGAGCAAGTTTCAAGAGTCTGCTAATTAATTTTTTATATGCAACACAAATGAATGAAAAACAATGGCTGCCTGGGACAATTTGAAATATACATTTACATTTCTAAAAACATTGCAGCGTCAGCTGTGATGCCAATTATGCATGATTTGAAGTAAACAGGCTAAAACATGCACAATCACTGGTATTGTCCTTAGGCTATGTATTCCTAATTATGTTTCTGTTTGTCAAAGAATTCAGAACAATAATCAGCGTTATTTATCGGCGATTTAATCTCAAGCCTCTTGATGATTAGAGCCTCAGTTCTTCTGCTTTGTACTTCAGGGAGATATATCTTTAATGCATCAAGTATTGACTAAACAGTCTACTGTTATATAACCGAGCAGGCTGCCTTTAGGCTGCATTTGTGCTCTAATGACCAAATCAAAGATCAGAAATTCAGACCGACCAGATACACAGGCTGTTTCACATATTCCAGAGAAAAAATAAAAGCCTATTGATTTTTTTGGTGGACTCCAGTTGTGTGGAGATCTATAAAGACTTGTTGTGTGTGCTTTTACACAGTTTATTTCTTTTCTGGCAAAAGGCCAGAGCAGGAATATGTTGTTGTGCTGTGAGCACACATTCAGAGGATTTTTTTTTACCTCTCCTTTTTATAGGTATCTTTTCTCCCGCAAGTATTTGTGTGCTTCCTCTGCCCGGAAGTGCTTGAAGAGCCAGTTCTAAACAGGATTTGACCTTATGTGCCAGGTAAACAGTTTTGTTTGCGGTTCTCCATCTGTTCAGACATAGAATTGGCTTTTTTTTTTCCCATTCCTCAGCTTTACCTTAACATGTTCTCAGCAGAAATGCTTCTATCGCCACACTTTAACAGATTGGTATAAAAGGACTGATTCTCTCTTACTCCATTTGTTTTATTTAACCAGTGCAGTCCCCGTTCGTGGTATGGCTCATGGTATGGGACGATTGCTCGGCTCCTGGTATTGCTGCTTGTAGCGTCGTTTGGGGCAACGTAGCCATTCGGAACGCACGCCTATTTGGAGCGGGCCGATTGCTTGGCCCCCGGTTTTACTGCTTGCACCGTTGTTGAGAACCGCTCATCACTTGTTGACTCCAGGGAAGTGAAGAAGTATTTGATTGTAACTTTAGTATATCCAGCAAAAGTGAAATGCAGTCAATGAGCTGCGGCCTGTAAAGCCTCCTTTTTTTTTACCATTTTTAAATAGATTTTTTAATGCCAGAATCAATATATTTACTTCATTTGAGTCTATGCGGAGGTAGAAGGAAGTTACCGCTTTTATTGTTGTAGTCAGAGTAACGTGACGTCATATCCGTTCCGTATCAGTCAGCAAAACAAACCGCAGAAAGATGAAACAAGAAAGTAGAAAACGGCAGAGGTTCCACGTGGATATGACCTGCACCCTCCCATTTTAAATCCAAAGTGGTAAACACTACACATCCAGTAAAGTATGGAAACATTTTGGGTTTCACACATTGCAGGAAAAGCAGAGCTAGACATCACGGCTAAATCTGCATGCTAACTCTGTCATGGACAGGAAATGTTATCGTATTGCGGTAACGTGCGGTCGAGCCAGCCGCCACTCTCATCTCCGTGGTCAAATGGGCCGACGCTACAACTGTAGAGCACCCATATACTGACATTTATGTTAAATGCATTCAAACGGCCCCGACGTAGCTGACCATGGATGTAGAAAGAGAACGGAGCTGACGATAGAGCTAGAGACGAACTTGGAGAAGTTAGCGGAAGTATACATGTGCGACTACGTCCGGTTTTCAAAATAAGGTGTTAACAAAGGGAACGGTATGTACAAAATACATATATGGAAATAAGATTGATTGGATTATATTCACCAGGAATATAAAACATTACATGTCCCTTATAAATTAAAAAGAAAATACCACTAATTTTTGAGGGAAATGTCTTTATTCTTTCATTTTTGGGTTACTGGGAAAAAAAATATATAATTACGCCCGACAGTCACTGATATAGTTGACTTCAGGACATCTCTGACTACATAAATGCTGACTATCAAACATTTTATTGTATTAATTTAGATATTTTCCAAAGTAAGAAGTGAAGTGTATGCTTCAACTTTTTCCCCATGGTGTAGTGATAAAAAAGTTAACAAAAATCGCGATAAATGGTAATATCGAATTGCAATACTTGTAGAATCACAATACTTAAAAATCGCAATGCATATCGAATCTGCGATATCACATGACCTAAGTGTTGAACTGTGGTCACCACTGAACAGAGATGGAAACTCTGTTCAGTAGTGGGCTGTGGCACCGACCCGGTTGCACTGAATGCCGTATAAATGACACGGTAATTTGTATTTTGTGTGCAATAAGAACGCTGTTCTTGCTTTTGGCATGTTATTTGTACACCATGTAGTCTGTACTGACTGCAATGTAAATCTACGTGAATATGCTATACGCTCAGAGCTAGTGACATAGAATAACACGTGAGTGAGGCTTATGGTGGGGAGGGGAGGTGAATGGGTCCAACAAACACAGGACTTTCAACCAGGAGACTGCTGTTCGTGTCCCAAAGTGTTGTTGAGTTATTTTGAAGTTACATTAGTGACGTTTATTACATGTTTTCCATACTCCTGTTATGTTGGTTCCGTATGTATTTTACTTAGTTTACGTACTTATTTTAAGCCCAAACATGATGTTTTTCCTAAACCTAACTAAGTGGTTTCGTTGCTTAAACATAACTGCGGCTGTTGACAAAGTTTTGTTGCGCGGCGTAAAAAAGGACACCCAAAAAAGGCTTACAAATGACACAACGAAAAGGCTAAAATGCGTTCTCCATGTCGTGTTATTCATACACCTTCCCATGAAATCGGGTTGGGCACTGGATGTTCCTGTTCCTGTCCAGGTAGTCATTGTTCCCAGCTGTCACATGTGATGTCATACACCACTTTCTTTAGGGTGTACCTGCTAAAATCTTAAGGTGTCGAATGGATTGTGGTGCTCAAAGAGTGTTCTGGTTTCTGAAAAGTCAGAGTTTATTGTCATTTCAAAGTGAATGCAGTGATACTGTGTATAACAGTAGCAAAAAATATGCTTTTCGATAAACTGGTTCAAAATATCAACAAATTACTTCACATATTTTTTTCATCCCGGGACCCGAAAGTGTAGGGAATCTTTGAAGTAAACCAAACAAAAGGGTTTTATTCATTAAAGAACTTCACCAGTAGATATTTAAAAGTTGTGAAAGCAGTATAAATGACTTAATTTTCCATGTGGTCCCTGGAGGAAAGTTTACTCCATACATTCTTCTTAAATAATGACTATGTGCCTAATGCTAATTCATCATGCAGCTCTGAAACACAATGCAGCTTTCTCTGCATCCTTATTCACTGTTCTCGTTCTTTTGCTGAGCATAAACAGGAATTTATCCTTTGTTCCTATAACTTGAGAATTCACCCCGGCGTGCTATGAATAGACTTTGTGTTGTCAGCTGTGGTGCTACAGCAGAAGTGCTGTGCAAAAGGAAGCACGGGGCGGTTCTTATGTCAGTTGGGTGTCTGTCTGTCTCCTGTGCAAATTTGACAACCTGTTCAGGAGCTCGGATTCACTATAAGACCTGAGTATTTTCAGTCGTTAAACCAGTGGTTCTCAAACTTTTTCATGTCAAGGACCCTTAAACTTAGTCCCAGGCTCCCCAATTTGATCGGATTTTTGATTTTAGATGTTTTATTACAGAGAGTGTAAGAAACCCATTACGGAAATAGTCATATATTATGTCACTGTCTTACTTAAATTATTCCCCTTTTTGGCTGTGGACCCCTGGAACCTCCTCAGAGATCCCTGGGGGTCTCTGGACCCCACTTTGAGACCAACTGTGTATCCTCTTTCTCCCTCTGTTGGTGCCATACCATTGTTCCAAAGGCCCATTGCTCCGAAAATACAAACTCTTTTTGCAACAAACAGAAGCACATGGCTAATTATTATGTAGAATCAAGTCATCTGACCTTTCTTTTCCTATTATGGTGAAGGCAAGGCCTACTCTGCCTCTGATTGGCTTACCCTGATATTCCTATCCTAAACCTAATCAATCTCATTCCTCACGCTTAAACCTAACCAACCCAACCAATGAAGGCAACGAGTACTAGCCAATCAGGGAGGGTAGGGGTGTAAGAAAATATCGATACACATGAGTATCGCGATATTATGTTGTGCGATACTGTATCAAATCTCCAAAACACTGTATCAATTTTTAATTAGGTTTTAAAACTCCAACAGCCCGGCAGCTATTCGATCTTTCGGAGGTTGTAGCGGCCTCAGTTTTAAACTTAAACCAAAGGAATCCATTGGTACCAACCATGTCATACTAGCTTGTCACGAAGGAGGCTAAATAATGCTCCAAAGTTGCACAAAATTTTTGGCGAAGAAAAACTGGCATGGCGATGTTCACAGGGGGTCCCTTAACCTCCGACCTCAAGATATGTGAATGAAAATGGGTTCTATTGGTACCCACGAGTCTCCGCTTTACAGACACTTTATAATAATCACATTAGGGAGGCACCGATCCGACTTTTTCGGCTCCATTGTCACCGATATCCAATACTATTTGAATCGGTATTGTCCCGATATCCGATCCAGTATCGGCATCCCTAAATCCCACGCAGTTTTTTTGCATGCAGTATAAATGTGTTATTTTTTCCTATTCTAAAATGTTCTTTATACTATGACAGTTTTCCTAAAATTAAATTAAAAAAATGGCATATATCGCCTTGCTTACAGTATCGCAATACGTCACAATGTATTGAATCGTTACTCCTGTATCATGATACGTATCGTATCGCCAGATTCTTGCCAATACTCAGCCCTAAGAGAGAGAAGGACAGGGTAATGCCTTCACCATAGTAGGACAAAAATCAGAAAGGTTTGATGACGTCATTCTACATAATAATTTGCCATGTGCTTCTATTTGTTTCAGGGAGAGTTTGTATTTTCGGAGAAATGAGTCTTTGTTTTCGGGATAACGGGCTGTCGGACAAATGGGGTTTCGGGGTCCAATGGGACATTTTGGGAATAATCGGTTGTCACAACAATGAGCAGTCCTCCTTGTTTTAACCAATCTGTGTCTGCCCTCTGGGATCAACACTAAAACGGTACTTCAGCTTTGCAGAACAAGCTTGATGGGAGCGTTGAAAGTTTATAAAATTCAATATGGAGCTCTTCTGCAGAAGTAACATTGAGATTACACTGGCAAGTAATGAAGTCCCCACCTAATGCATAACTTAAAATTTTTCAAAACAAGCTGTGCAAAGCCAAGTGTTGGCTTCAAGGCAAAAAATAATATCAACACCTGATTTCTGCCGGGGACAGAGGCACATTAGCGTCTCCTCGCATCCTCTGCTGAACCTCATTTTCGAGCGACTGTGACCACCGCACATAATCACACGTTATACCTTCAGAGAAAAAACGTGCCCTCGGGGGAAGCTTAGAAATTTAAATGGGATGATGAAATCACAAGGGTTGGGGGCCGGCGGTGTATTCGTGACAATAACACGTGTCTCCACCAGCCGGCCATATGCCACCGGGCAAAACAGCCGTGTTACTAGGGGACGCCCGCAATCTCTCCCTCCTCTGCTCGGAGTGGCTGCGTCTTATGTTGCAAACACCCCAGTGGCACATGGCGCCTGCACTGTTTCTGCTTGAATCTCTGCCCAGCCACTTCTGCATGGCCGTCTGGTCAGTGTCAGTGTGTGTGTGTGTGTGTGTGTGTGTGTGTGTGTGTGTGTGTGTGTGCTGCCCTTTTGCTACACAGTGGAGATAAAGGAGTTGTTTTTATTGATCCAGTGTGGAATTTGCTAATCAAATTAGAATACTTTCAAATCCCTTCTTGGACCCATACATGTGTTCTGCTTTCACCGCTTGTGAGGAGCCAAAATTCAGCTTTTCTTTGAAGCTTTTTTTTTAACAGACTATTTTGAGTGTTAATGAATAATTAACACAACTTAATTAATGTTCACAACCTGCAAATGACATGAAAAGCATCAAATATGATGCGTTTATTAAATATTAGGGCTGTCACAGGTAACACATTAACGCAACTTGTGATTTTTAGATTGTAGCGGGCTCAGTTTTAAAACTAGAGTGAAGATGGCATCATATGAAACTAGAAAACCTAAGGGATCCATTGCTACCAACCATGTCATACTAAAAACGGTCATGGCCATACCCACGAGTCTCCCCTTTACAGACATGCCCACTTTATGATAATCACATGCAGTTTGGGGCAAGTCATAGTCAAGTCAGCACACTGACACACTGACAGCTGTTGTTGCCTGTTGGGCTGCAGTTTGCCATGTTATGATTTGAGCATATTTTTTATGCTAAATGCAGTACCTGTGAGGTTTCCGGACAATATTTGTCATTGTTTTGTGTTGTTAATTGATAGAGCATGTTTGCAAGTTTAACTGTTAACCATCGAATACTTTAATGCCACAATAGCCTAGATCGTTCCACAGTTTTGATGTGCGTCAGGATATGCCATTATTCCATTCCCCAGCATTAAAGGGGACATATCATGCTCATTTTCAGCTTCATACTTCAGGGATAGACGCTAATATTTTGAAGTACTGGTCCTATACGGGCCCCCTTGGGCGGATTTTTCCAGTGTAAAATATTGCTGACATTTTGCTAGCTCTGGCTAACATTAAACATATCTCCCGCTAGCATCTGCCCGATTGGTACTGCACATGTGCAACTTCAACAGAGATGAAAAAGAAGTGAGATGGCTCGCTCTTTAGCTACTTTCCATCATCGATTTTGGACGCAGCGATCGGAGCTGATGATAGGGCAGGATATACGGATATTCGGGGAAGCGAGCGACATGTATTGTTGTTGATGTTCCTGTGTAGCGTAAATGAGCTGATAAATGATATGATAACGTGACATAAGATTAGATTCGGGTATTGAAACAACTCTACCTCACAGTGCTCAGGTTTCTGTTTTCTAACGTACAGTAAATGTCTGAAGGAGGAGTGTCATCCTAGACACTTTTTCAGTGTGTTGGGTTTGTTTGCGTTTGGCTGAACGCTTGGATGATGTGCTTGTTTCACTCTGAACTTTCCTCGAGAACTTGCATCTGTTGACATAAATAAATAAATGCAGGTGGCTGCTGCTTGTAAAGAGAGATCTCAGCCGTTTTCTATCAATTGACAAACTGCTTGACATTTAGTCTGTGCGCACAGTGAATGTGTCTGCATGGCTGATACGAGTCCCTCTCTTCACCTGCAGCGGTTTGGGCTCCTCTACAGCATCGGCCCGTTGTTCTAATGCATGAATTTGAGCTATTTTTTTTTTATATTTTCCCAACCTACCCGCCTCTGTGGTCGTGCTTACAATGACTGTCCTTTGTCAGAGGCACAGGTGGAGGTAGGGCTGCACAATTAATCGACTATTAATCACGATTTTGGCAAACAAACATGGTAACATGCGATATTGACATTTAAAATGCGTGCTCCGCTTATAGAAACTCTGCTGCATAAATCAACGCTTCCTAAACTAACAGCTAGAGATGAACCGTCAATCAGCAGCCGATTAAAGCCTGACGGTTTTCAGCGGTGTCATATATCTGAATTTGACATATATATACTGTATATATTCATATAGTTGAATTTAATTTGAAAATATTTGTCATTATTTTTTATTGTCAATTGATTTCCAATAATGAATATATACATACATTTGCATAACGCAGCATATTTGCCCACTCCCATGTTGATAATAGTATTGAATACTTAAGATAAAAATTGTGCGATTAATCGCGATTAAATATTTTAATTGATTGACAGCCCTATTTCCTAATCATTTGAAATGTGTGATTTGATGCAAATGACCACTATTGATTACAATAACAAAGCAAATTGCAATAAAAGTTTTTTGTCCTTAAAATCTACGAATAATCGGGATAATTAATGGTGATGTCGATATTGATCAGAATTATCGCGATAAGCATTTTTGGCCATGATCATGCAGCCCCGGTCGGAGGTAGCGTAATTGTTTTTTATAGTGCAGCAAAGTGTCGTAGTACGGAGGTTGGAAGGGATTGATTTTGACACCAGAGACAATGATTTAGGGTTAATTTCAGGATTCAAGATTGAATGATGTCAATAAGAAGTCCTCACAAGTATATAGTATATAGTAGTACAACTGTGTGTGTGCGTGTGTGTGTGTGTGTGTGTGTGTGAGTGACCACCTTGCCCGTCCCCAAGCAGCCGTAGCTCATCACATCTGCTGCTCAGGAATCTGAAGTCTATCAGCCAGCTGGAGTGAGACGACCTCCACGCCAGCTGTAATTTACCACGGGGAGATGGGATGGCATAGTGTGTGTGTGTGGTGTGTGTGTGTGCGAAGTCAAGCCAGAAAGAGCAAAATGAGTAAGTCGGCGACGGGGACTGGCAGAGAAGGCGGGGACGGGAAGAGGGAAAAGAAGACAAGCGGCCACTGGTGTCGACGGTTATATGGCAGCATCACGCTGCAGGTGGACGGCGAGTTCTCACGGGGCCGCCAAACAAAAACACCGCCCTGCCTGCTCCATCGCAAAACAGCACCATCACCATCCAAATGCCCCAATTCACTCTCCATCATACACACGGGAAAATCTCCAGCTGCTAATCTGATAATCCCGTGCAGATGTGTGTCCTGCAGCAGGAGTAGCAGTAGTGTGTGTGTGTGTGTGTGTGTGTGTGTGTGTTGGTGTGAGGGAGATAGAGATGGAGATGGAGAGAGAGTGTGTTCTACAGTAAGTGGGCGGGTGTGATGCAGAGACGCACAAGAGCTGCTGTTGATCCAGGCTTCGCTCCCTCTTCTCTCTCTCTTTCTGTGACAGGAGCTGTTTGTTTTGCCATGTCACCAGTTCTTCCGGAATAATCTACACCGCTGTTTACACAATCTGCCGACACCACAGTGGAGATACTGTGTTTTGGTCTATTCTTCGCACCCGCCACCTGCCAAATGCGGGTAAATTGTTGGCAGTGGCGGGTAAAACCTTCAGGCTAGGGATGTTAATAATTAACCGTTTAACCGACATTAAGCATTTTAACCGATTAACGCTATCGGTTAAAACAGTTAAAGGGACTGTATGTAACTTCTTACACGTATAAATCAATCCGGGTCGGTGTCCCATGCGCGCTCGCGTGTGGCTACGCTGTTCAGACAAGACTCCAACACAAACTACACAGAAGCACCAAAACCTCAAAGTTCTATCTAGTGAAGCCCGTCTTGCAAAACAGTGTTGGCCGAGGTCGGAGGACGCGGGGGAGACCGTAGCTTTGGTCACCAGGGCCAGAGTCTCTGCTGTACTCTGCTCCTCTGCCTGCCTGCTTGCCTTCACTCACACACCGCGCTCGTTCTTGCTATTTCGCTCCACTCTCACGTTTATGCGCGCACACTCCACACTGCAGGGGAGTTAGTAGCTTTGAGAATATTTAGTGAATGTACAGTGGACGTTTGTGCAGAAATAACTGCTGCAGCTCCTCCAGACCAACAGAGGTTTCCCGTGTCTTGTGAAGTGACGGGGTTCCGCAACGAGAAACGTTATCGTCTCCGCCCAAAACTCCGGTGTCTTCCCTGTTCCTTCTGACCGCGGTCAGGAGGCTGGTGCAGGAAAAGCCAACACTAGGATCAGCATTGATTCATGGAGAGACCTTCGTCTGGTCAGCTAACATTACTGCCAAGCAGGTGAAATATAGAATGATATTGTGGTTTTAGCTGACGTGTGTCGCCTCACTGTTTTGAGCAATGCTCGTTCATGTCTATGTAGAGCGAGCAAGCGCGAGCCCGACGTTAACTTTCGTTGACTTAACGGCCACAGGTGTCGCTGTTAACAAGCATTTCTGATTCTTACAAACAGTCCCTTTTAAAAGAAATGTTAATAGTTAATTAAAATGCTGACAAAAACTCGTCACTTAAAGGAGAATAGCTGGTCCACCTTAAACGAGTCTGAGCCAGAGATACAGGAAGTCGGCTCCCGTCTTGAGCTCGCTCGAGCGGAGGAGTTGTAGCCTCGTAGCATTTATTCACCGACAAATAAACTGTACACACACTGTCTGCTACACCTACGTTCACAGCTATAACGCCACCGACAACACACACACGGTCTGTCGGAAACTCGCTGAAGTCACGCACATACGGTTGTATGTGTGTGACGATGGTGAGCACGAAGCACCAGCAGAGCTACAGATGCTAACGTAGCACAAATTGTCTGATTCTTTGGCATCTCATTCCTCCGTGACTATCGATTCCTCTTATTGATGCTGTCCGACAGTTCCGCACACACAATGACGCATACGCACGGTGTATCAGGTTTCAGTTTGTTTGGGACTGGAGCCACGGTGGATTGAAAAAAAAAAAGTTAAAGACTACTGAGCAAAGGTAAATTACGATATCATGATGTGTTCAAATGTAATCTCGTAAAAAATTAAACTTTTGGCGAGAAACCTCCAGTTGTTTGAAGGAGATGTTTTCACAGCAATATAAACTAGATAATAGAGAGGGAATTAATTTCCTAACACTAGCTCTAAACAGCTTATAATGTATCATTAAAACAACTGATGCTGAGATTTTTATACCCCGCGACAACATAGTCAGGGGTATATAGCGCCCCGCCTGTCCGTCCGTTCGCGTGTCACACTTTCGTTTCCGGAGCAGAACTCTGAAACTATTTAACTTTGGAAATTCAAATTTGATATGGTGGTTGACAGTGTGGTGTAGTTCTGCCTTTTGGGGGTTAGAAGTCCCTGGACTTGAGGATGGTAATAATAACAAGCTACATTGTGCCCTACTTTAGTAGCGGTGAGCCATGCTCACTTTTGCCTTGTTTAGTTAACCAATAAGAGTATCGATAAAGAACCGAACCGATAAGGAGTATCGATGAGAGTAGTAGTATCGATAAAATCCTAACGATACTCATCCCTAGTATAACTTCATATACCCTCAGTCTTGTATTCATGTGTCATTCGTTTTTTATGTCAGTCTTCGAAGCGGGCCAAACTCTGTCGTGTAAAAATAAGTGAGTTTCGGTGTTTAAAGTTGCTCCGTGTCCCTGTTTTCTGTGATAAATAATGCTCGAATGACTGAGTATGGTAAACTGTGAGGGCACTGCAGTGTTAGGAGCTATTCTGGGCTCTGTGTATGTGCTGGGACGGAGCGGAGTGGAGCGGAGCGGAGCCGTAACACACCGCGGTAATGTGTCTAGTCACCGGCGCAGGTACACAGGGCTTTATGGCTTTCAGCTCAGGACCGGAGGTCACAGAGGACACAGGTACTCACCTTCTTTACACTCCCTCAATTATTGATGAGTGCTTTCCCTTTCTCTGCCTCACCTCTTCTTTCTCCAGCTCCACAACAAACTAATGCGTTTCTTCCTTTTTGGCACTCACTGGGGGAAAAATGGCTGAAAAAAAAAACATCAGTTCCTGCCCTCTGGGCAATTTTTATGCACCAATTTCTGCCTTTTTATGGTGGAAATGTCTATAATTATGTAAAGGAAAACACTAAATTTAAGCACCAGGTGACAATTCAAAATATAAAAATATAATGGCCTATAATGCAGTAAGGCTCTCAGGCATTTTGTATTGCTTTCAAATAGGGGTGGGAAAAAAAATAATAATTGACAATGACCGATATATTTGTCTTCAGAACATCTCTGATTACATTCATGCTGAAAATCAAACATTTTTATGTATTCATTTAAATATAGGCCCTAGACGTGTATGATTCAACTTTTTCCCATTGTCTAGTGTTAAAAAAGTTAACATAAATCGTAATATCGGATCGCAATATTTAAAAATCGTAATACTAATCGAATCGGCACCCAAGTACCGTGATAGTATTGAATCAAGAGAAAGGTGTATCGTCCCGGCCCTACTTTCAAATATTTATTCTCCTGTTGATCAACTTTTCTTTCCTCCTCTTTTGTGTCTTTTGTTTGGTGAAGTAACCTCTTTAAATATGCATGTGTCACTTCTTCACATCAAGGATACATTAGTTCAGTTTAATTAATTTACAAAGCCCTGGACTTAAATAGCTTATATGTGTTTCAGCAAGATGTCTGCTCATTTTCAAAACTTTCTGCACTCTCAAAACATATCCCACGTATCTTTTCTCATATATGGAGAAAAAAAAGTCATAACATTATGAGAATAAAGTTGGAATTTAATGAGAAAAAAAGTCACAATATTTAGAGAAAATATCCTTTGACCTCTGACCTCAAGATATGTGAATGTAAATGGGTTCTATGGGTACCCACGAGTCTCCCATTTACAGACATGCCCACTTTATGATAATCACATGCAGTTTGGGGCAAGTCATAGTCAAGAACAACAAAGAAAGTATATTGCTAAGAAGTGAAAGTCAATTGTTCGTTCCACTGCAGCGCCAGCGCCCAGCAGCAGAGCTACGCTTACGCCATTTTGGACTTACAAAAGTAAAACTAAATTATTTCTATTCTATTGTCATAATTTCAATGTCTCGACCAAAAAGGCCTGTGTTGAACAGTAAAAATATTATAAATATGCATACTACTAGAACTATTTACTTACTTACTTGTTTATCAAAGTTGTTTTGCCCGGAGGAGCATAAAGTGAGCGATGGACATAAATGGAAGTGAGAAAAAATCCAGCACACAGATTTTGAGAGCAATCTCCAAATTATGTGTCCAATAGACCACAGACCATGCATGTAGAAGAGGTTGCGTCCTGTGTTTTTGCTCTACGTGTTAGTAAATAGCCTACAAATCCATTAAATTCTGTTGATGTCACGCTACTAGCACTACTAGCTACTGGCCGATAGCCGGTTGTTTGGGAACAGAGACGTTAATACATCCACCACGGTACAGGCTTACAGCATACAGCCCATGGGTGTATTATAAGATAATAAAAGTGATTAATTACAGCCAATATATCCATTATTACAGCCGCATACAGCTAGCAGGAAGCTGGCAGAATCTTATATGTCACATGAGCGTGCATGGCGGTGCAGTCCCGTGGGTCTGATGCACGTTCATTATTCCGAGGAAAATAACTCTGGATTCAGCTGTTAGTTCATTTTACAACTTTTAGGACATAATGATTTAAATGAGGGCTATATAAGTGTTCCTACTGGGAAGTCTCTTTATTCATCCATAGCCACAGATTCATTGGTATTTTTAGTCCAAAATGGCAAAAAAGCACCTACATATTTTTTATTCTAAATGCAGTACCTTTGAGGGTTTCTGGACAATATTTGTCATTGTTTTTTTTTATATATATACTGTATAT
>CAKAKR010064431.1:30000-49478 GCA_916700685.1 Adelosebastes latens | reverse complement strand
TTGATTTTTATACCAAAATGAGGAGCGGAACGAGGGAAATTAAATTTTAAAAATGCATGATTTATGATTGTATGACTATAGAAGTTGGTCTCAGACACATTAAACATGGCGTACTCCCTTAACAACATGCTCCCCAATCAGGATAATCACATTATGTTCTTAGACACTGGAACACTCTTTAAGATAGCCATTAGCACAACACATCCCATGAGTCTTAGCCACAGAAGAATAGCCTTATGGTACATGTCCAC
The DNA here is from genome assembly GCA_916700685.1 of Adelosebastes latens. Classification (NCBI taxonomy): domain Eukaryota; kingdom Metazoa; phylum Chordata; class Actinopteri; order Perciformes; family Sebastidae; genus Adelosebastes; species Adelosebastes latens. The sequence goes on along the minus strand of CAKAKR010064431.1, from coordinate 49,227 downwards.
GGGGGCGTTTTTTGGATGCAAGGGGGTCGCGTCGCTCCCCAGCATTAGACGCTTGATGGGCTTCCCCTAGACACAACGCACCAGATTGGATGAATGATTTTACTCGCTGCTCCCAGCTTTCAAACTGGAACAAACATGGCAGCTTGTTTTGGAAACTTTTTTCTTGTATATTACAAAAATAGTTCACTGAAATATATAGTATATAGTATATGAAAACATTTTAGTCGAGAAATAAGGCATGCAGTTGCTGAATCTGTCTTCATTTTAGATCGACAACGGGTTAGTTTAAACGTTTTTTGAGAGTTTCCAGAGGCGGCGGGTCGCGCTGGACTCCCCATGATCGATAAAGTAGCCTAGACCTCAACTTTATGCTACGCTACCAGAATGCATTGCACGGCTGCTTACACAGACAGTGAATGGGAGGCGTTGGAAGGACGGATCCTGTGGACACCTGTGTACCATAAGCCTCATTCTAGCTGTATTTTCTGAATGCTAACAATAAAATCAATCCTTTATCTTGTTTAATGATGAGTGTGTACTCTCAAGTAAAGTTATAGCTAGTCATGTGAATTAGATTGTGGACATAAAACTCCAGCCGTGGTGCTGCACGGTGGTGCAGTGGTTAGCACTGGCACCTCACAGCTAGAGGGTCGCAGGTCCGAATCCGGCTTGGGGCCCTTCTGTGTGGAGTTTGCATGTTCTCCCCGTGTTAGTGTGGGTTTTCTCCGGGTACTCCGGTTTCCTCCCACAGTCCAAAGACATGCAGGTTAGGTTAATTTTTACTCTAAAATGCCCGTAGGTGTGAATGTGAGTGTGAATGGTTGTCTGTCTCTATGTGTCAGCCCTGCGATGGACTGGCGACCTGTCCAGGGTGTACCCTGCCTTCGCCCAATGTTGGCTGGGATCGGCTCCAGCCCACCCGTGACCCCTAACGGGATAAGCGGTTGCAGATGGATGGACATTAAACTCCAGGAACATGTTTAAGCTTTTCAAAAAGGCAATGCAACAGCCATGAATCCTCCTAGTGGGCCTATACCTGGTGCCTGGAATGTCATTTGAGAGCTCATATATCATGTGGAAAGATCCCATATGAGTACATGATGTTAATAATATGAAAAATGCACACTAAAAAAAAGCTTTTGATGTTTTGAATTGATGCAAGAAAGACATTTAGGTCCAGAATTCATCATTTTAAACATGCATTCAATGCCAACAGGATTGCTGGCTGCTGTCTTTAGTATGTTGTGCGTCACTGCAAAGAAACGGATTGCACCGTGTGGATAAAATTTGATTTAATCTTGTATTGCAATGGTAAATAAATGGTGGCTGCTGCTGGGCATGAAGTGAAAACAAAAGGCTGGACTAAGTGTACTGGAGTGTGAACGGCGTTGTGCATTTCAATCGAGCGAAGCGGCGGTCGAGCTGAGTGAAGTGTGAGAGGCGCTGTCCGTGGTGCTGATTAGTCTGGACGTGTGTTACGGGTCGGCTGAATAGAAACGCCTCTGATGGACTGTGTGTAATAAACCGTGATGACCTCCTGCTAATCCACACGTTGCAGTCCAGAGTCACTAAAGCACAGCCAATTAATGGAAAGCTGCTCACTCTGTACCTGCTTTGGCCATGTAAAACTGCAAAATTCAGGAATACTTCACAAACAATATTGGTGACTGAAATAGACTTTATTAGGATATTGCCGCAGAGAAATTAAAAAAGATTGGGCCTGTTTCTACATTGCCAATTTGTCACAGTGTGGAGAAATGTCTATGAGGGTGTTTCCTACATCCATTCTGAAATCTTGTTTTTTTTTTTTTTCCTTGGCTGGCATAAAGGAGAAAGTTAGCAATTAGCTGGCAAACACAGTTGAGCATTTAGCTGCTAAGAGTCAGATATTTCCCTCAGGAGTTGATTGAAAATAGTGGAAATCGAGCGTAGCGTTAGTTCAGGCAGGCCATGAAGTCAAGCGCTGCTCATATGACAGCTGTCAGCTGATGACAGCCGATCTTAGGCCGGCCCAATCAGCTGATGCATCATCTGACAGATCAGCTGATTCCCCTCTATGCATTCATTGGCAAATTTCATACAGGGCGCCTTATTTAAGCAGCTTCAACCTGGCTACCTGTGCTGCTTCTTCTACAAAGCCGCTCGCAACCCACCTCCACCCCACCACCTCCTTTTAATACTGTGTGTTACTAATCAATATCATTCTGTTGTTATTGATGCTGGCTCTGTTCTGCACCCAGGGGGGTCTTTGCTGCTGCTCTCCCTGCCTTTGGCTTTCCATGTATGCACATGGAAGGGCAAGGAGGTGTGCTCTCCTTGCCTTATGCTACCACGTAGGCGCGTGGATTCACGTATGCGCGTGGATGGGCAGGGAGGTCCCAGAGCAGAGCATACCGCCAAATATAATGTATATATTACTGCAAATGGAAATAAAGTTTCTTTGACTAAAAGTGGTCCTGACTGAACTACATTTGTTGGCTCGCCAAAAACATGACTCCAAATGCAAACTAGTGGTTCTCAGTGTTGCATGTGTGATAAGCAATGGTTTGCTGAACAACTTCATTACAAGACAGCACTCACCCTGTGTATGATCACATTGATCTACTGCTATACTAGTATTTTTTAAGTAATCTTTATTATTACTGCTATTACTACTTTTTTTAGATTGATTTCTAGATTGTGTCCCATAGTTTACATAAAAGTGATATTTTGGTTGTAGATGTATACATATTTGATTGTCTTCATGATGTATACTGCTGGGTATAGTGAAAAACCCCAAAGAGTTTGATTTGATGTGGTACATATTAAATGCTTTTTTATTTTTATTTTTATTTTTTATTTGCACACACATAAGACTTTATAAAATCTGGACAATGAAAACAATAAGAAATGTGACAGGAGAGGTCAAGTAGCCGCAGGCTTCAGACCCGCCAACATAAGGAGAAAAGCAAACAATAACAAAATAGGGAAAAAAGAAAACTAAGCTAACAAAAATACAACAAAAAATAAATGACAACAAAAAGCATGAGAAAAACCAACCCATCAATCAACAATCCAATAAAAACACACACATACATACAGATATACGTCCATATACACACATCAATAAATAATTAGACCAAGGATACCGAGCTCTTGAGGATGTGTATTTTGGTATCTGTACACCACGCTATCTGAGGGAGTACTGGCCATGTTTCATTTTGTAAAAAGGAAGGTGAAGATGATCAACCTGTCTAGTATCACACATTTAATAAAATCTTGTTTGATCATTCAGAGTAGCTGTTAAGAAGCAGACATCATCACAGCAGCACAGCAGGCGGGAGGGGGAGAGTGTTCATCCTCAGATCTCTCATCAACACAGACCAAAGGCTGTTTTAATCAACAAATATCTCGGTGGATTAAATACTTAATCCGTGCTCGCAGGTTTGTTTTTTTTGGTGTTTGTGTGTGATACAAGATCATCTGCTTATTTAACCCAAATTATAAAATGACCTATGTTTCCAAACCGTTCTCATTCCCAGGGCGTCAAATACACAAGGCACCCTTTAGCGGCGGTATGAGATGCATCAGGCTTTCCATTGACTACAATGTAAATGCATCGGCGGCAATATGAAATGCTAAGAGAAAGTGTGCCGGGAGTGTGGTGACGTGGTTTAAACAGCAAAAAGACACACACAGGGTGGGCGGGAGGGGAGGTGGATGGGTCCAACAAACACAGGGCTTTCATCCAGGAGGACGCTGTTCGTGGCCCGTGCGTTAAAGGAACTGTTTGTAACTTCTTACACGTATAAAGCATTGCGGGTCGGTGACCCATGCGCGCTCGCGTGTGTCTACGCTGTTCAGACTCAGACTCCAACACAAACTACACAGGAGCACCAAAATCGCAAAGTTATATCTATTGAAGCCCATCTGTTAAACAGTGTTGGCCGCGGTAGGAGGACGCGGGGGAGACCGTAGCTTTGGTCTCCAGGGCCGGAGTCTCTGCTGTACTCTGCTCCTCTGCCTGCCTGCCTTCACTCACACACCGCGCTCGTTCTCACTCTTTCACTCCACTCTCACGTGCATGCGTGCACACTACACACTGCAGAAGAGTAAGTATAGCTCTGAGAATATCTAGTGAATGTACAGTGGACGTTTGTGCAGAAATAACTGCTGCAGCTCCTCCAGACCAACAGAGGTTTCCCGTGTCTTGTGAAGTGACGGGGCTCCGCAGAGAGAAACATTATCGTCTCCGACCAAAACTCCGGTGTCTCCCCTGTTCCCTCCGGCCGCGGTCGGGAGGCTGAGGCAGGAAAAGCCAACACTAGGATCAGCACTGATTCATGGAGAGACCTTCGTCTGGTCAGCTAACATTACTGCCAAGCAGCTGAAATATAGAGTGATATTGTGCTTTTAGCTGACGTGTGTCGCCTCACTGTTTTGACCGATGCTCGTTCATGTCTATGTAGAGCGAGCACAAGCGCGAGCAAAAAGTTGTGACTTTTGTTGACTTAATGGCCACAGGTATCGCTGTTAACAAGCAAATTCTGATTCTTACATAGAGTCCCTTTAAGTTTTACTTTTACGTTACAATCAGCTGTTCGTTCGTGTCCCGTGTTCACAACGTTCAGTTTCATTTTCTCTGTACAAACGTAGTAGTTTAAAGCCCAATGTAGTTTTTTCCTAAACCTTGTTGCCTAAATCTAAAAAGATGCCAAGGGGTGTGACAAAACGGCAGCATGTGACGAGCTGGGATGGGATGAGAAAGTGTTGGCACTTCTTGTGGTATCTAGCCATGTACTATATAGTTTGTATGCAACGAGGTTGTGAGATATCAGTCTCAGAGTTTTCACCCCAGCACAATAGAGGTGAATAAAATGGACATTTTTAGTGCAGTACTGAACCAGTTTGTGTTTTTTGTTGTAAATATTTGAGGCTTTTAATCCACTGCAGTGATGGTTAGTTTTATCTCACAGTTTGCGTCATGAGGTCCACCAAAGTCTGCTGTTCAACACAGATTACAAAATAACTAAATTCAGGCACCAAGTGGTTTCCATTTGGTTTGGATTAGTTTCTTATCTGTACTGTACAGATGGATACTACAGTGCAGACACATTCAAATTTTTGTCATTTTTGATTCATGAGGTTCTCAAAAATTGGCCCAGCTCGGACACCAGAGACACACAATCCCATTATACTGAGTCGCTGATTGTGAACTACATTTAGAAATGCGACTAATTCCCCTTCTTTTTTTTTTTAATTATTTCTCTTTTTACCAGCTCGACTGGAATAGGAACAAACACATCGTTAAATCAGCAGTGTCCCACTGTCGTCGTCATTATGAAACTCAGTTTGATGCCAACATCTTTCATTAAAAAAACATGCAGCCATTCGGGGCCCCCGAGTTCCCTCGGTACGGAAATATGACGCCAAACACGGACACAGTGCACGCCAAGCCCGGGGAAAACAGCTCTCTGCTTTAGGAGTGTTTTCAAATAATACCATTACAAAATAATAATTGATGAAGTTGGCTCTGAGCAAAGGCACTTTAAAAGCCTTCCGTCGCCTTACAATACAATTTCCAAATCAATATTTCATTAACTGGATAGAAGTGCAATGTTCCTTGTTAATAAAGAAGGTTTGGCTCAGGACGGAGTTAACGTTTAGCTTTAGTGAATTTCAGGCAGGGAGGTGGGCAGTTATGTTCAACCTGGCCTTCACACACACACATACAAACATTCAGTATATTCTCTGCACACACACACACACACACACACGCCTGGTCCTCCCTTGATTGTTTCTGTGTTTATGGGCCGCTTTATGACCGGAGAGCCTCTGATCTCCAGTGTCGCCGGGCATCAGGTGACTTTCCCCGCGGCAACAAGCGAGGAGGAACAAACATGAGCTCCTCTGACTTTGGCCCTAATTCAAGCAATACCAGTAGGTGTAAGTAGAGAGCGAAATTCAGGACAGAATTAGCACAGGCAGAGTGTATAGATCACATTTAAAGAGCTGATTTGAATTCAGGTAGAGTTAGACAGATTTATGACCACGATTTATTACCACAAAGAATATTCAACGCTGGCCGGAGGGCGGTGCATCATCTTAACATAACCACACAGCTCTGACTCATCAGCCTTCACATTCTATATTCAAAGTTAAAAAGGTTCTTTGTTTCAGCTGATGTTCACTTATTTGTTCTATCTGATTTGACCATTGCCTTTTATTACATTTGGATTTCAGATTGTGAGTGTTATATATATATATATTTTTTTTGCATTTAAAAGGTCTGCAAAGTTACAAAGCCCAAAGTCCACGCACAAAACTCTCCACCACAGAAATACTGCTCCTGAACTGCCTGAAACGCCTTGATTGAAGTCCTGCCTTTTCTTCTGTAACGTGGTGATGTCACCAAGTAACACAATTGCATAATACCTGCCTAGCGGCTAGTTTGGCACGCCCTCAAACAAAGCTAGTTAAAGCAGAGCTGGAGCAAAGTTTGAAAAGTTTGGTTCGGTTGAACAATCACAGCAGTGGGCCAGCTGACCAATCAGAGCAGACTGGGCTTTTTGAGAGGAAGCATTTCAGTTTCCGATAGAGGATGAAAAGAGGTGCTGCAGCAGAGCCGGTATGAGAAGAGTAAAGTGTTTCTTGAACATTAGAGCAGGTAAACATGTTCTAGTAGAAATCCAAAATACAAGTATGAAAATAAGCATGATAGGTCCTCTTTAAACTATATTATTAAATAAGACCTATTATGCTCATTTTCAGGTGAATGCTTGTTTCTGGAGTTTCTACTAGGACATGTTTACCTGCTTTAATGTTTAAAGAACGGCAGTTCAGGAGCAGTGTTTCTGCGGGGGAGTATAACTCCCTTTGGCGTGGACTTTGGCTTTGTAACTTTGCAGACCTTTTACATGCACAAAACACATATATAACACACCAAAGGAAAGTGAAACAGGTCCTCTTTAGATGTTATTGACAGCTTTATACTCTGCCCTTTCACACTCCACACTCGTCTATTGACTATAGATAAAAATGTTGCAGAGAATAACATATGTGGAATTTAGTATTTGTTGTTTGTGAATCAATGGATCGCGTGTTGCCGTGGTAATAGTTTTCTCAGGCAAGGCATGGTTGGCAGGAGAAGTAAATAAATTATCACTCACGACTCGTGTTTATAATCTCAGTTTTATATACCAGGATGATTTCCCTGTTCTGAAGACCTTCAATAAATACCATCCTGTCCTGGTGACCTACTGGTCTAACAACCCCAACAATCACAACAACCCCTGGTTTGATTCATTGGTTTTGTTCAGTAGATGTGTACCCTCAACCGTCCTCCTGCAGTTGATTGTGGATGATGCTGAGATGTGAATGTTTTCCAGCAACTGAATAACTGGTTGGATGTTAAAATAAATAAATAAAGCAGCAGCCTTACTAGAGGCAGACGAGTGGAAGTTTGTCTCTTAAGTAATTCACTATACATTACTGTGAGCATTATTGTAAAATACTCAATTCAGTTCACTCAAATTATCCCAAACTATGTAATGTAATGAAAAAAGTACAATTGAGTACATCTGATGGTCACTAACCAAGAGCCAACTACCATTATGCATGCACAAAAAAACCATAAAAAGATAAGTAGTGCTCCAGTATTTTGCCATCTGCCACATCATGTAGTCCTCTCCATAGAATCCCCTCTGTAGTGAGTAGTGAATAGTGAATGAGTGACACAACTTCTGTCTTTCAACTTTCTGTTGCCAGGGAATAAACGCCACTGTACGGCGTAGTGTCTTTTATTGTGTGTTGATGCAAAAAAATCCACTTCACTGTTCCCTAAGAGAAGGGATCCTGGTGGAGGTGAGGTGGCACAACATGCTTCAAACTTATTTGCTTAACTTATTTTATATTTGTGCCTTTTGTCACTGCAAAATGAACTTTGTTTCAGCTTCAGAGAGGAATCACTGTGGGGTTTTGGCCATCAATGCAAATGCAGTGGTGCTTGTCATTCAGGGCTGTGTGCCTGGACATTTGATTAACTATTGTACAGCTGTAATGAAATATTGGCATGCACACGCACAATGTGAGAATTACAGAAAGTCAATTTTACTGTAACAGTCTTTAATAGTACTGTTTTCTGTCTCGGCCTGCTACACACCGTCCCCTGCACTGCACGGCTCCGAGCCCGAGCGCTGCAGCATGCGTGACAGATTGAAATATTGAAATTCATCTTGATGAATTGAAAGACATGCCGCGCACATACCCCAGCAGGATTGTGCCAGATTGGTTTCTGTGATTCTAGGTTTCATGTGATGTGATCCGTTGGAGGAGTCTGCAGACATGTTAAGGGGAACCGTCCTCTGCGTTCCTGTGGAACGTGACGCTCCTTTGAGCCGGTGCTGCTGAAGCCTCTGAAATGCAGTGTGGAGCAGGAGGATTCAGATGTGATGCAACAGTGACACCCAGTGCAGCTAAAATGCAGGGGTACTCGTATCACAATGCATCTACTCTGTGGTGGGACATGAAAATCTTCATGGAAATTACTGACATCATGAAAAATTATCACTCATCAATGTTTTCCAATCTGAATATCATGTGTTATTAGTATGAATCCTGAGAGCGTGGAGCCAGAAGGGCTGGTGGATTTCATTTTTTATCACCTCCATCTCACCACATGATCACAATTTTCACCCAAAATGACACTTACCACCTGGCTCCAACTCATTAATCCTCTTACTTGCTGGATCAAATTAATTTGCCGACAGTGATCAATAAAGCTTCATCATTTAAATTCTCATGTCTCTGCTTTCGGCAGTGTCTCCTCTCTGAGCTTCATTTGAGTTTAATAGTAATGGCATACTTTTCTCTTGCTTCCTCTCTGCAGGAAAGTCAGTAAGCGCAGTCACGTAGTGCTGCTCAGCACCCATGGGAGCTGCAGAACAGCACCCATGCTTTGTGTTCTTCAACAAAGCATGAACACAAAGCAGAGCAGGAAAGGGTTGAGGGTTTAAACGCAGGTCTGCTGAGGAGGTACTTTGGACAAATCCAACTAGGAGGAGACCCCAGGGAAGACCCAGAACGCACTGAAGAGATTGTATTTGGAGTCCCAAAGTGTTCCAAGGGCTATTCTTGTCTCTTATCTGACAAAAAGCCCAGATTCCCCAGGAGGAGCTAGAGGATGTGGCCGGGGAGAGAAAATGCCTTGCTTTTAAAGCCTCAGTGTGCTTAAAACAAAGTGCTTGTTGGATCACCTATAACAGCATCTGAAACACCATTTTCAACAGTGAACTCGGGAGGGCTGTGTCCGACAATTTTTGTAAACGCAGCGACTGGCCGGGTGTGCTGAGCTGTGAAAGACGGCAGGGTTTGAATGTCTTTCTCAAGGTCTCTTTTTTTTCCCACTTTTTGTGTACAACACCATGAAGGCCTTTTGAGGAGAGGCTGTTCAAAAGTGTGTGCCGTTTTGCCAACTGCGACCCAGGTAAATGGCAGCAAATGGATGGATTGATGGATGAAAATACAGATGGACAGGTGGATCATGCTGCAGTGCTGGTCTCTTTATTTCTGCTGTGAAAACCATTGGTAGACATTGTAGCCGACATGAATTCAAGGTGACCACAGTCGCTATTTACAAGAGGGAGACTGTAAACCTTTTACAGACACAGGTTTGACACTCAAAAGATCTAAAGATCAAACACATTTAAGTGGAGTATTGTGTTGAAGCGTGTCATCAGGAGTATTAAAGAGTACCTATTATGCTTATTTTCAGGTGCATACTTGTATTTTGGGTTTCTGCTAGAAAATGTTTACATGCTTTAAAGGTCCCATATTGTAAAAAGTGAGATTTTCAGGTCTTTTACGACAGAAGATTATGTTTTTTTAACTTTACAGCATGTAAACATGCTCTAATAGAAACACAAAATACAAGTATGAACCTGAAAATGAGCACGATATGGGACCTTTAATGTTTAAAAAATGCTTTATTTTTCTCATAGCGGCTGTGCTGCAGAACCTTGGTCAGCTGGCCCACTCTGTTGTGATTGGTCAACCGAAACCAAACCTTTCGGACTCCGCTCCAGCTCCGCTCTAACTAGCTTGGTTTGAGGGTGTGCCAAACTAGCCGCTAGGCAGGTATTATGCAAATCTGTTACTTGGTGACATCACCAGGTTACAGACGAAAAGGCAGGACTTCAAGCAAAGTGTTTCGGGCAGTTCAGGAGCAGTATTTCTGTGGGTAACTAACTTTGGGCGTTGCAACTTTGCAGACCTTTAACATGCATAAAAAACTATGTAACACACTAAAGGAAAGGGAAAAAGGAACAATAGCATAGGTCCTCTTTAAAAAAGCCTAACATCTGGTGTTTCCAAACTGAAATATTGAACTGCAACAAGAACAGACAATTGCTTAAGTACTTTTGTTTCTGCTACTTTCTTCCTTTCTTTTCTTTTTCAAAACAGATGCGTCCCTGTCAGAGATAAAGACTGTGAGCTTTTGTTTTTTCAGGAGAAGAGAGGTGAATGTGGTTTTATTGGAGGCTGTCCAGAGAGCTAACAAAGTGTTTTGTGTCTGGATTTGTTTCTCAAGGGCAAAGCATCCAGCGGCGGCCAGCAGGCAGCCTGCTCTGTGGTGTTTGTGCCGAAGATTTCATTTGGGAGCTAACACCATTTTGCGGCTGTCGTTCTCTGCACGCCGCCACCGCAGAGAGACAAGGAGAGTGAGGAGGGAAAAAAAATGGAAAAGTTAAAAGGAAATGAATAACACCCTCAGGCGCTCCCCACACAACTGGCTTCTGATTTCTATTTGTTTCTCAATCTGAGCCTCCGCTGGGCCGCCCCGGCACGTTGACCGACAACCGACATTAAAAACAAATGAAAGGAAGCACCATGACATCCCATTCTTTCATCCAGGTGTGTGTATGTGTGGCGGCACGGTTTGTGGTAGCACATACGCTTGTTTACAGAATATTTTCGATGCACAATTTCACCCGTCATGAATAATAAATCCCAGACTATTTGAATCTCTCCTCCAGTTAATTCCCAATGCTGGTAACACGTTTTCTTGTCTTATTGCTTGATGAGTTCATGCTTGGAATGAGACGATACATAATTCACTTCATGTACCCACTGAACTCCACCACGGCATCCCTGCGGAGGGGCGGTGGAGGGCAACCTCTGTGGATAGGAGCTTAGTTTCTTATTTTTTATCAATTATTTATGCGACTTCTCATGAAATCCACAATAAGGGAAATAAATGTTTCACAACACCAGTACCTCTTGACAAAAGATTCCAGAAACGGTGTGTTTGTTTTGCATGTAATTGCAATATGCATGTATGAGTGTGGTGGTTATATAAGGATTTAAAAAAAAAAAAAAAGTTATCCTTTTGCCATTTTAGTATTTATTGGGCAGCCAATAGTGGCGAGACAGGCAGGAAACACGGTGACAGAGAGGGGCGTGGTATACAACAAAGGTCACAGTGATGAAACCAGGGATGTTGCTGCATGCCTTGTAACCATTTAGTTATTTGATCTGAGCAGACTCAATCCGCTGATGAAGACCATGTGATATCGTTGAAAGCTTGGGAAAAACCAACACGTTCTCAACCCAACTTACTCATGTATTCATGCTTTGTCGGACCCCATGGCGTCACTTTTTGGTCGCAGTGAACACATGCTTAATATTGGGCTAGGTTTAGGCAACAAAACCAAGGAGACACCCCCCCCACACACATGTACGAGCACCGCCGCATCGTAACTACTTCACAGACACAGAGCGGAGAGAGGACCTCAACTCAACAACGCTACCTCATGACAAGTAACCGCGGCAGTGCTACTGCAGGGCTGAGTTTTCTCTTCCATTCTCGAGTAAACGTGTGGCGGCGACGCGCTTTGAGTTCAGGCTGGTGCACGCCAAGGGTAGAGTACGAGCAGGGAGGCAGGGAGGTATCTGATTGGTTCTTTACCAAGCGGACCTCGAGGCAGTGATTGGTAGACGTTTTTACAGGATTACAGCAGCTACAGATGACGGCTCTTTTCCGGTCCTTTTTCAGAGCTCATAAGTCATCCAACATCGTCAACCCTGCCTTTAAAGTTGTGAACAGAGACAACGAACAGCTGATTGTAACGTGAAAGTGAAACCTAACACACGGGACACAAACAGCGGTCTCCTGGATGAAAGCCTCGTGTTGTTGGACCCATCCATCTCCCCTCCCGCCCGCACTGTGTGTGTCTTTTCTCTCTTTAAACTACGTCACCACACCGACGGAGCACTTTCTCTGACTGTTAAATTGCCCCAGATGGGTTTACAATGTAGATAATTGAAAGCCCAGTGCGTTGGTATCACACACCGAGGGGCGTGACATGAGAATGGGCTGAGAAAAACATGGACCTTGAGTTGGTATTTTGTCAAAAAAAAGTGTCAAATTGTGAAAAACCTTCTTTACTCTGTCTGTGCTGCATCGCCTATTTCCTCACCATCTTTCCTCACTACTCTCCTCATGCTCACCACGACAGGATAGTGTTGATGAGATTGAGCTGGATTTAGTCTCTAGTTCAATGATTGTATTTCCTGTTGTGTTTTATTTCTTTTTTTAACTGTAGCCTAACTGGTGTGATGTCTTGACCGGGTCTCCCTCGGTAAAGAGATTTCTATCTCAAGGGTCTTCCTGGTTAAATAAAGGTGATGTCATCAGTACCACAATCTCACACTCAGTCTGCATGTGCTGTGTGTTCTTATGTGCAACTAGCTATTTAACACGAGTAAAGCATTGTGTGAGTGTTGTAATATCCAAATGCTTGCCATTGATTTGTCCATTTACAAATGCTTTCTGTGCAGGTTTTTGGTTTTTGGATGTATTTTTTCTGCCATTCCAAGCAACCATTGGCTTCCATTACTTTCTGTATAGTACGAAAATATGTAAGTAGAATTGAAACTTGCTTGAGTTGTGCAATCCACCAAGGTGATTTCATGAAAAGGTCACCAATAAAGTATAGAAGAGCTGAGCGATAACCTCCACATTCTCTCTAGGGGTTGCATGTTGCCATTAATCAGCAGTATTGCTGCTCCACCAGCACGATTCACAGAAACATGCTCTTATCTGACAGAAAAGCCCAGATGGACCACGAGCCTCTCAGGTTTATTGGCCAAAGCTTTGCCAAACATTTTTTCACTTCAATCTCAGTGTGTATCTGTGCGTCCGTAGCCGCCGGGCGGAGGCAGTCGTCTGTACAATGCCGACTAATTGGTATAGACATTACACCACTTGTATCTGTGTATGTGTGTGTTTTTAGCTTTAATCGTTCCATGATTGCAGTTGGAGAGAGAAGGAATTCAGTTTGTGGAAAGTCCAAAGCAGTATTTAGTTGTTTTCTGTGGTAGGAACACTTTTCAATGCTCTTGAATGCACCATTGCTCAGTTTACTGACTTCATGGATCCATTCAATCATCCTTAGTTTCAGTGGGACAAAAAATAATCATCCATAGATTTCCGTGCAAGGTTCTTACTCCACCTCAACAACAGCCAATAGAATCCAAGCTAACTACTTTTGTAATGTTTCTTTTTCTTTTTTGGGGGGGTTGGTTTTAAAGGACACATTTGGTTAGTTAGCTATTCAAATGTGTAAATACAGTTTTGCTTCTTTGTTTTGTCCCATCACTGAAAGGAGCCAGACAACCATATATTTATATGATCCCTCACTGGCTTCCCACTCTCAAATGACCAATTGTGATTGTTGGAACACAAAACCAGAGGTACCGCTACTCGGGATTGAATTTTTAGTCTCTGTGGTCGTGTTGGGTAGAGCCTGACTGATATTTCAGCATGGCCAATATCATCAGTTGATATTAGCTTATCTGAGAGTTATTAGTATGGGTGCAAATAACAAGACATTTAGCACAGAAATGCCAAAGATATGCTTGAGATAATTCAGTTTGTCTCAGTTGGCAACACCGGGGTCTGAGAAGTGAAGCCAATGCAGAAGTGCCTTAAACTTGCATTCTTTCCAACAGCCAGCAGGGGGCGACTCCTCTGTTTGCATAAAGAAGTCAGATTGTATAGAAGTCTATGAGAAAATGAGCCTACTTCTAACTTGATTTATTACCTCAGTAAACATTGTAAACATGAGTTTATGGTCTCAATCGTTAGTTTCAAGTCTTCTTCAATACAGCATGATGTTCATTTAGTAAATTATGGTCCCATTTAGAGTCAGATAGACCATAAAGCAGGGGATGCTGGGAGTTGTCCGTGTTTTTGTTGTAGAACTTTAGCTCTTCCACAGTGGGTTTTCAGTTCATGAAAGTTAATTATAACCTTTTTGGATGCCTAACATGTCTTATTCAGCGTTTGGTTGTATTTAGCTCCACCCTCTGGTGTCACTTCTGGTTGCAAAAAAACAAGATGGCGACGGTCAAATTGCCGAACTCGAGGCTTCAAAACAGCAGTCCATAAACCACTAGGGGATGTCACGGCGACTACGTCCACTTCTTATATACAGTCTATGGTTTGCCCACCAGAAAGCAGTGGAACGTTTATTTTAAACGTGGTCAGAATTCTTTTAATAACCTAATTTAAAGGATGATTTTCAAAAATGTTAATGTTAAAATAAATCTTGGGCAATATATCATCATTTTGGGAGGAGATTAGGAGTAAAGAGAGACAGTCAGGTAGTGAAAGTCTTTGGAGGAGAGAGAGGAAAAAGAAAACAAGAAGAAGATGAAACCTTTTTTGCTCTTTTCAGAAGTCCAGGCTGCTTTGTGCCGTGGGACCGAGCCGGCCTCCAACCTGAGATTGAGGGCACTTGTCTGCTGAAATTGGGGCCAGCAGATGGCATTTTATTTGAAAATACACTCAAAGCAGCTCGGAGCTGACGGGGGCTTTGGAGGGACGTAGTGACAGGCAGATACGCAATGTGGATCACTCACATCAGGAACAGGAAACTAAAGGCCAATTAGGAACAGCAGAGACCAAAGCTCTGGGCCTCGACAACACCGAAACACTGCGACCTTTAGAAAATACAAATTCCCAAAGAGTACTTTTTTCATATCTCCTCCCCAGTTTGTTCCTCTAAGGATGTTTTCTTTGCTCTCTGAATTCAATTTATTAGCAGAATAACAGACAATAATGATGAGAAATCCAAAAAGGGAAGGCAAATAATAAATAGATGACATGAAAGACGCCACGTTAAGCAAACATAATTACATCCTGCAGGAGTTTGAGATAAGAAAGCAAGGACAACAAAACAATCTAATATCAAAATAAGCAATTTACATGTCAGTCAAACATGAAAAGGTTATGTGATGTGAACATTAACACAATTACTGTTGTATCTTCCCAAGAAGCCTGCTGCTACCTATGAAAACTCATTTTAAAAACATGAGTTCTTCCTCTTTTCGCCAGACTGAAGCCTCCCAGCGAAGCCAGTCACTCCCAGCTTATCGCTTCCCGTGTTTTATGAAGGCACTGAGGCAGCCCTGATGATGTCTGCAGGCCAGCTCCTCACAGAGCCGTGGTCCAAGTGAAGGGATGAAGAACAGTGAAGCTGACAGGTTTGTACTCCTGGGAGGAGTTGTGGTCACTGTTGTCACCCTAACACAACTATACCAGACCCATCACGGTGAAGCTGTGACAGCATGGCAGACACACACTTAGGGGCTCTGTGTTTCGTGGTGGCACAAAAACTGACTTGCTGTGTGCTGCAGTGGGAAGAGGGCACTAGTTACAAATGACAATTTTGCTGTCAGGTTTTACACTTTTCACTATTCATCAAACTGCTAAAAGAGAAGTTTCAGAATTAAGTTAAAGAGTAAAAATCCTACAAGCAAACTTTTACGAGTGCTCAAGAGTTGTCTTAAATTGGTGGAGTAGCCTGTCGGGGTCCTGTCGAGGTGAGCACACACCTTCTGAGAAATGTTTTGGAATGACTGCACAATACAACATGGTTATTATAACCAATGTGTTATCTGAGGCAATATGTTAAAATTAGATTTTGCAGCTGCTGCTTTCTTGTGAACCGTTATCTCGAAATGCACATTGGCAGCGGTGCAAACAAAAAGAATAAAGCCGGCATTGATTGTCCGCACTTGTTGATGTTGTATTAAATTCCCCATATTATCCGTTTTCTGTGATGTGCTGCACCTATCTACCAGCAGCAGACCTCCCCTCCTGCTCAAACTTCTCTCTTCTTTTTGTTTCCGTTTCAGCCAATTTCCAACCATTTTCCTCCCCCATTTATATATTCATGAATTATAAATATATTGAATTGCTGTTAATTTCATTTGGTACTTGCTACTGGAGTTAACATTTATTACACACAAAAAATAAACTTTTAGAAAAATGAAATTCAAAAGAATGTATGCTTTTGCTGAATAAAAGCAGAAAAGACCCATTAGCCTGATTGGACAAAACTCTGTTAAAGGCATCCCAGGACTTATAGATCCAAGAGTTGAAGACCTGCAATGTGAGGCACAAATTTAATATATGCCAGATAAAATTTGATTACCTATTGCAGAAAACGGCATAAGTAACTGCATTTCCTTAAACATTGGTGGGCTTTATGATCTCTGTCTGAGGTAGTCGTCTCTTTATTTAACCCTCCTGTTTTCCTCGGGTCAAATTGTACCCGTTTTCAAACGTCATTATATCATAAATATGGATTTCTTTAATCTAATTGCCCCAAAATAACATGGATGGTTGCTTATAGTGGTCTTTGCAAAAATATTGACCACTACTTTCGTTGAATTGTGGGTGTTTTATTCAAATCTATAGCATCTGTGGTCTTCCCGAGTCAAAATTGACAGGAAGACCACAAGAGTCATTATGTGCTGCTATTAAAACAATTGAATGCTTTCAAAACAGTATTCTGACTAAACGTTTACATAAACCAGTATGTGATAATCCCTCAACATTATGTTCCTCTGATAATAACTATAGTCAAAATAATTCATAATATCTGCTTTTTTTTTACTAAAAAAAATAGGTATAATTTCACGAAAATTAGGTTTATTAACCTTAATTTCCCCCCAAAAAAGTGTAAAACTTTATAATTAGGAATGAAGTTGGCCAAAAAGGTGTAACACAGAATTGGGTGATAGTTTATACTGTATGCTTTATAAACAGTCAAACCAGACCGGGTCAATTTTGACCAGGGAAGACAAAAGTTGCATGGTTGACAGGAGGACAATTGGAGGGTTAAGACACACATTTAAGTATATATATATATAGAATATTATGTGTGTAAAATTATGAATAATATTTTTGATTAATTAGTGGTGGATTTATTGGTTTAGAGACAGCCTTTAGTGTGACCTACTGTTTAGGGTGTCCTTGGTCCACTTCAGGGCCTTTCTGGTCGTGCAGGGCTCTGTGTTGGTGGGGTGATGCCCAGCAGGAGAGGAGGAGATGAGGAGGAACAGGTTGCTGCATCCTGGACAGAACAATGTTGTCAGCTCCAGCTCTGGCAGAGATCCCTGCATTTTTAAATAGCTGCAAGAGTCCCGGGTTAGCTGTCCTCAGACTTTTCAGGCAGTGCATTGTGATAAGTAGGGCTAAATCATTAATAATTCAGAAGAGTTAGTTTTTTCTCTCTAACTGATCTAGAGAGATATTTGTGACCAATGCCCCCTCGGTCCTCAGAGCTTTAATAGCAGCTGCTGTCTTACAGTCTGGATCAAGTACAGGCTGCTTGCAGGAGGCGGGGCTGTGACACAGACAGCATGTTGACTGTGGGGTCAATAACCAGCAGCTACTGAAACCAAACCCTCTTTGATTTAGGTATGACTTTCTACTGCAGCTGCTGATTCATAAGGGGGGGAAATCACGTTCATACTTCAGTCATATTCCTACTTGGGTTTAGTCTAGTCTCTGATTACAGGCTACTCAGTGTTTCTGGAAATTAACTTTTTTGTCCATCTGCCACTGTGGCTGGTGGACTCCAAAATCTACCAGCCATTCATTCATTCAGTAGATAACCATTGTTGTTTTTTGGCTGGCTATGGTTTTTGCATCCATAGGCAGCTCAGTTTGAGAAAAAGTACACATACAATAGACATACTGTTACCATAAACAGACAGACAAGTAGGACACATCAGACAAAAAACAAAACACATCACAATTATTCATACATAACCCATTACAAAATTACCATCTGTCCTCTGGCTTTACAGAGTTGTATGAATGTGTTGTGTTGTGTTGAATGTTCAAAATTCATAGAAAAAAGGACAGATGAATAATGTCACTCTGGACAGTATCTACATAAATAACTGTAGTGATATTTGTGGCCCAAATTTCAATGTAGACTGAGATTAAATTGGGTTCAAACGCTGGGAAGAGCTCAAATATCTACAAACAATTTTTATTCTCAAATGAATAATGAATCAATTATTTGTCAACTATTAAATTATTCAGCAACCACTTTAATAATCATTCGATTTGAGTAATTTTTTAAGAAAAAGAAAGTAAACATTCTCTGATTCCAGCTTCTTAAATGTGAATATTTTCTGGTTTCTTTACTCCTCTATGACAGTAAACTGAATATCTTTGAGTTGTGGATAAAACAAGATATTTGACGACGTCATCTTGGGCTTTGGAAAACACTGATCCACATTTTTCACCATTTTCTGACATTTTATAGACCAAACAACTAATCAATTAATCGAGAAAATAATCAACAGATTAATCAACAATGAAAATAATCGTTAGTTGCAGCCCTACAGTATTTAACATAAACGGACATAAACTGGACAAGTATGGACCAGCAAACAAGTTTATTTAACTCTTAACACAGTAATTAGACCATTCAACGCCTGGAAATCTGTTAACAGTATACTTGCAAATCTTGTTATATCTTGTATCTTTTATATATTTTCCTTATATTTGTTTTATATTGTAGTGACATTCCGTATGGATCATCAAATGAGCCACAAACGAGCTGTAGGCACAGTAACTTCAGTCTGACGAGAATGACATGAGATGTAATCCAATTTAGAAACGTTTACTGAAAAAAGTTTCAAATTACATTGTGTCACACGGTAGAAAAACTATGTGCTCCCGTGACTAACGCAGCTCTCTGCACACTTTACTGCACACTCACTCGGTCACTCGGTCACTCCCTCACTCACTCACTCACTCACTAATTCACTCACTCACTATATTAAAGGGAATATCAATCATCAAAATTCAACATACATGCATTTGTCTTTTACCTTTTTATACATTACCTATGTCAGCTACAATGATTAGAAATTATGAAT
>CAKAKR010064431.1:0-25000 GCA_916700685.1 Adelosebastes latens | reverse complement strand
CTTCACAATACATAATTCTGGCATATACAGTATGTGCTATTTTGTCAGGAGTGTTGCTATGAAGGTAAATCAAGACCTACTGGACAATTAAACTGCATATGGGGAGTTGAAATACAGACATGAATATATTATTAAACTACTGAATGTTACTTCTATCTCAAGGGAAATTCCCCTCTATGTGAGCCACAGCTGGATTGTTCTTTTATCTGGATCTCACAACCTCTTGTCAATGGTCTTTGTCCAAGCAGACAAAATTTGACTGCCATGTGAACATGACATAACTGCTCTGCTGATTGGTTGGCTCAACACTTTAAGGTTGTCTAAAGTCTGCGGATTAATCCATAATCCAAGAGACTAGACCGAAACAAACAACCCTGCTGACCCATTGTTGAGTTCCCATAACCTGAGAGTTTAACTGCACATGGGACCTCATTATTCGAGGAAAATTAACATTTATTTTTTTCGTCCTTGCTAGAGTATTTGAGATGTCTTATATATATATAAAAAGATTTCTAGCAGTCAGGTAAAACTTTGATTAATGTGCCCAGTTTAGTTACACAGCAATTAGATGAAAACTAGGTTTAATCACACAATGATTTTGTGTCTGTTATAATTTCACCAATACTTTATAAGTGAAAAAAATCACTTTGCCAGTGCATATACTTCTTCTTACACTTATTTTTCTTATAGGCTTCGTCCGAAATCGCATACGCTGCACTACATACCCAATATGTGTACTATCGTTCGACATACTTTTGTGTGAATAAACAGTAGAATGCATCTTTTCGGTCGCACTGAGCAGTAATTCATGTTGTCACTTCCCGAGATCCTCCCTGCCGGTTGGAGACGTGTAACTATGGTAACCCGTGACAACCTCATGTGACCAAAACAACGGTTTGTCAGAATCAAAGTCTGAATTAATTTAAAATATATATTACGACTAGCAAAGTTAAATCTTATACTTACATTTGAAGCGTTACTGATGTTACAAGCTGTCCGTCAACGTCTGTTATGAACATTGTCGTCACTACCTCATTGCATTGTGGGATATTCATGCCACCGTAGTGCCCAGCGTTGCATACTGTACTATTTTACCTGAAATAGTATACAATTAACATACTATTGGTTTCATACTAAGGTTTCTGACAGACTAAAAAATCTTATGAGTAAAAAATGACTTCTTGACTTATTCTTCTTATACTTATTTTCTTATACTTTGTTTGGTTTATAGAGTTCAAGCTATGTTTTTAGAAAAGTCTGACCCAAGTCTGGAAAGACCAGGTTTAGAAAACATCTACGAATTTCTAGAAGTAGTTTTTTTGATTGTGTTTAGTTAGTTAGTTAGTTAGTTAGTTGTGTTAAGTCATGTACAACATAGTTTTGGTCATTCGATGAAGACAGTACTATAGTTGGTCTGTAATCAGTTTCCAAATTCCAGTCAAGCAGTAAATCATAATTTTCTTTAAAAAGCCAACATAATGTTATCATGTATGTGTACATATGTACCTCAATATTAATGTATACTTTAGTTTTTTTACAAGAAAGCTATTACTTTTATTAAATTACACCATTGTAACACAGAGAATTTGCCTTAAAATTCATCTGAAAGTTCTTCTACCATTTGTTCAGTCAGCTTTGAGATTTTTTAATCCACTGACACCATGACATGTGCTGGAGTCGGATCTTGACCTGTGCTCCCTTTCTAATGTGAAAGTGAAGGTGCATCTCTTGGCCAGGCCAGGCCAAGCAGGTTAAGAAAGGAAGGAGGGCTTGAGTTAAAAAAAAAAAAGAAACACCCTGGGAGAGTAGATGCTGCTGGATTTAGGGGAGGGAGATGAGGTTCAGGTTTCAGCCTGACAGGGGGTCTGGGGGAAGGACTGGTATTTTGGAATATACGAAGATCCATACAAGGCACAGTGGACATAAAACCGCGGTGCTTGCCCTTACGCCGTGGGTGCAGAGTACCAGCTGGGGCCCCGCGTTGGATTCCACTTAGATTTTGGAGGGTTTGACTGCATGGTGCCATAAGTCTCTGGGAACACACACTTTAACACGCCACTGACTGAACGCCGGGTCTCGTCTCCATCCCTTCAATTCTCACCCGAGCTAGTGCATGTCTAATATTTAGACATGTTCAGCTTTGTGGATTCAAGGACTGTTCTGCTACTTGTAGCATCCCAAGTTGTTTTACTATGCGTGGTCAGATGTCAGCAAGAGGATGACCGTAAGTTGCACTGATTTTCATTACTTTTTTTCTTTTTACTTGCAAAAAAAAGTGGATTGTTACTCTGATGACAACTTTTTGTTGCCTTCCCAATCTTCTCTACCTGATGTCTCAGAAGAATAGTGGAAAGTAAATCAAATGCCAGTGGTGTGATGTGAAATGAAGAGCAGGAAGAGCACAACTCTTTTCTTCACTATGGCCAGCATTACATGCTATTTACAGTTATGTTGTTAAATGTTTCTGATGGTGTGAGTGCATAATGTCAAGCAGGCTACCAGTGGTCTTTCCATGTATTAGCCTGTCCATTTCTGTCTGTAGGATAGGTGAGGCTGTCAAGGCACATCTGTGTGTGATGGAGGACCAGGTGAACAAGTGTCCGTTTGTCCTCACCTGGCTCCTGCTGCTCAGCCTTCCCTGTTGTGTTTGCTCATATTGCAATGTTAGTTTTCAGCAGCAAATCTGCTTAATCAAGCTTATTGATGCCCTAAATGCCTTCGGATTACTTTTTTTTCCTACCATTTGTAGCAGAAACACTAGTCTGTAGATTGTCAGACAAATCAGGATTTTCCTGAAAATTAGTCTAGAGAATTAAACTGTTTTTTCAGGACATGTAGAAAATATGTAAACCTCACCCACAGGGTTTAGCTGGAGCAGATTCGGGGGTTTTCATGATGTGAAGTGACAGGGTCAGACAGTGCTTGACCCCAGGCTAGCAGGCTCAAAGGGTAGCTGTAGGGGAGCAGGACAGAGGACAGGGTGCAACAGATGATGGACATATAGTTGTATTTATAGAAAGATGGACTTTACTGCTTCCAGTTGCCTCTCTTATAGCTTTAATCAGCTTTTAGCATTACATTAACCCTTACATTGTAATATAAAAGAAATGGCGGAGAAGTAGAAAGTTGCAAGTAGCCAGACTAATTTCTGATCAGGACCTCAACCGCCTTTTACATGTATGTGCTAAGTATCCCTTTCACAAATATGCTTAAAAAACAAACAACAGCAGTTATTAGGCCCTGCACTGAGCTGTATACGTTAAACAAATCACCCATTCTTAATTCCCCAAAGTGTTTGCACTGGCGCTTGACACACCTATGGGATCCAGATGGAGAAACTTAGAAGGACCCAGTGTTTACTTAAGGCAGCAGCTTGTCAATTGGGCACAGTATCCTTAGTAAGAGAGGTTCATTCATACGAGCAGGCCCTGCAGGTTAAACACACTCAGGCAACGACGTGAAATACCTCAACCGGGGCTTCAGACACAACTGTCAACTGTGGCTCTTGTTGACATTACATTTTATGCTGCTGTATGATAACTTGGAGCATTTTCTTTTGCCTGCTTCATGAGTTATTTTTAAAACTTGTAAATTATAGCTACTGATTTGTAGCAGTGTATTTCTGGGTCAAAGCACCACCTGTTCATCAGCATCAAAGGCCACTTACTCCTTATTCATGAACATCATGCATTTGTTTTATCATGTTTTGCTGTTTTTTTTTGTGCACTACTTTTTGAAGTGTTCAGAGCTTTTATTTGACACAGAATAACTTTTATCTTCCTCCTTCATTCACTAACCCCTCCTCCTCCTCCATCTCACCCCAACACTGCTATTACTCCTCCTACTTCCTTGGCGTGCCCCTTGACCCCCTTTCATCCTCTTACGCCCCTCTTAAACCAACATCTGCTTTACCGACTCTCAACACTGTATAAACCCCAAAACCTTTCCCTATCTAATTCTCTCTTGAACCATCCTCTCTGTCCTCCTCCTCCACCTGCCACGCGCCCCCTGTTGGCCACCGCAGAGGAGGCAGGTGGCTGCATCCAGGACGGCCAGCGGTATAATGATAAGGATGTGTGGAAGCCCGAGCCGTGTCGCATCTGCGTGTGCGACAGCGGAGCGGTTCTGTGCGATGAGATAATCTGCGAGGAGATCAAAGAATGTGCCAACCCTCTCATCCCATCTGGAGAGTGCTGTCCCATCTGCCCTGCTGATGCCAGTGCCCCCATTGGTTGTAATTTATTTATTCACATACCCATAAATAAATTACTCTTTTTTTTTTTGCTTGCATTTATCTCACCCTGGCTCACACTTTTGAATGGGGAACTGCCTCGGGGAACCAAATATTGTGCCTGATCTGGGCGGCAGCAGCAGTCACAGATTATAGTCTCCAAATGTGATTTTAATAGGTTTTGCTGCTCTAAAACATTTTGATGATTTGGAATAACGTTAATGATGTTCCCTATTCCAAAGTGGCCCTCTTCATGCTTGGTTTGGATGGAGACCAGATAGGAAACATTATCCGGATCCTCTCGTTCCAAGATGAAAGTCTGTTTCATGTGGAACTGGATAAATCCTGAGATGTGTTGTCTGGTTCCCTCCTAAACCAGTAGAGACGCTTCTGCTCATTTTAACTCATGACTAAGATGAAGCCCACATTCATATTGAGCCTCAACTCAATGATTTGTTTGATGTCTTCTACAAAATGAAGGCATCTTCAGACCTTTTATGTTTGAGGCCTCATGTCAAGACTATATAGATGAACCTGTCAAAGATCCAAGGCCTTGTGGAGAGCCACTGTATCCCTGTGGTGTCCTCAGAGATGGGACGATTTGACTGATTTATCTAACCAAATAGATACAAAGCTGTTAAATAGAGATTATATACAGTTTTTATATTTGAAAAACACTAATTTCATCAAAATCAGAAGCTGACCAAATTACTTTTGCTATCTGAGTTCTTTCTCAGTAATGCATCGTCCAGGCCACCAGAAAAAGAATACGTTTAAGATCACTTAAACATAAATTAATTCCCACAAATTTGGTATTAACAGTATTTTATAACAATATAAGATACACAACTGGACACCAGCTATTACTATGGCTGCTACAGTTTTACTTACTGTCACATTTTGCTTCAATGATTAGATCTAAATACTCCTACTAGAATACTACATTCTCATCTGCTAGTCCATGCTTGCTTCTGCTTACATCTCACCATTAATATAATCTGGATGGGTTGTTTGCCTTTGGGTTTGGTGAATGGTATTTGATCACTTAGATGTCCTTGCAGGTCTCCTTTCCTAAGAATCACAAACTAGGATTCAAATCAAGTGTCTGAAGTGTTTTTACTTACTTGTACACTTTTAATGTTTTGATCTTCCTTTCCTCCCCGTCACACATCCATCTGCAACAACAGAGACAATTGGTGCTAAGGTGAGGCATTGGGTTGTGGGAAAACACTGATATCCATTCATTCAACAAGCAACAGTATGAAAACATCAGAAAATAACTCTGTAGCTTTAAGTAGTTTAAGTGTTTAAGGCCACTGATATCACTTCTTTCTGTTGTCAATCAGGGCCAGAAAGGTGAACCAGGAGAGATTGCAGATGTAAGTATGAATCCTCTGTAGTTCGTCTCATTGCTGTACACAAAACTTTCAGTCTAAACTGCTTTATACACAAACTCATTATTATTATACATACTCATAATGGCCTGAATGTTCATTTTGCTGAGAACAAATAAACAAACCTTTTTTTTTCTCTGTGTTGCTCTTATTTGGAATGAATAATTGCATACTTTTGTTTTCTTTTTTTAGGACATTTAAATGCCCATTAATTTCATAATAATCACCCGCACAATACATTTCTCAAGATTTTACTTTGTGGAATTTGACATTTCTCTGTGGACTTTGAGTTATTCTCAAACCCTGAAAAAGTCTAGTGTTTTTATTTATTGATTTAGTATCCCACTTTTTCTTGAGTTTGAAACATTTTTAATCATTAGAGGGGCAATGTCTCGCTGATAAGAGGCTAACCACAATGTCCCACAATCCCTCATTGAACTTTCTATTACACGAGGAAAAGCCTTGCATTCCTCGGACATAATGAACCCAATCAAATCCTCTTAGATCCTCTCAGCAACTTTGCTGCGAGTGCACATGTCAGGTGAATAAAGTCAGCCAAACCAGAGGTTAAGAGGAGGTGATGTTTTTACCAAAACTTCGTCCTGTCAAACGAAATCCTCATCAGAGTGTGTTTTTAGCTTGATGTCCACCTCCTACGAAGCTGGAATGTTCTTCTCAAATTTTAGCTGTTCAGAAACGGGTACAACCGGACACAACATGAACGATTGGTCTTGTAATAAAGAGTCATTGACAAAAGCTTTCTTTTCACATTTGAGCAGGTTGTAGGACCAAAAGGACCAGCAGGCCCCATGGTAAATATTACACATTTTTATCCATTTTATTGAGATTTTTAAAAAATAAGGGGACATTTTTTTGTTTATTATATTCATTCTACACTTATCCAAGCATTGTTGGGTGAACAATAATATGATTCTTGCTCTTAAAAAGAGTTTTATCCATCCTGGGAATCTTATTGAGACAAATATCTTTGTTTTTGCAGGGCCCCTCAGGTGAGCAGGGAGCACGCGGAGAAGCTGGCGCCAAGGGTGATAGGGTAAGAGACAACACACTGTGTGCAACAAAACAATCTCAGCCCAGCATTCAGAAGGAAGTGTCTCATATTAATGTGTGATTTCAGCAATATTGAGTCAAGCAACAACAGTTCTGATCATTATAGTAATTGAACTGATAGTTTGAGATTGCAGCGTCATTACTACTCAAGTGTAGGAACATTTAAATCTAATTATCATGCAACAGATATGAGACTTCTTCTGTACATGTTTTGTTGTAAAATGCTTTGATAAAACAGACCATTTCTGACCTGAAACCGTCTTTAGTGTTACTGATGAACTTAGAGAAAATCATCCTGTCTCTTTTTCCCTAGGGAAATGCTGGACCTAGTGGAAGAGATGGCGAGCCTGGCACCCCTGGAAACCCCGGACCCGCCGGCCCACCTGGTCCACCAGGACTTGGAGGGGTGAGTCTGAAACACATGGCATAAACAACAATTAACAAAACCACCTTTTTGTTCCTCAGATTTAAGTCCCATTACCACAGTGTTACTCCCATATCACATATCACACAGTGATAGGAATATGTGGAGGTATAAATATATAGAGTTGACTTAATGGTAAATTGTTGATATAAATCACAAGCATTTTCAGTGTCTTTACCATCACTAAATCCATTGTTGTTCTATTTGCAAAGTACAGGGGGCTTCACATTGGCTACATTTGACCTGATCCATATATATAAAAAAAAAAGCCCAGAATGAGTCCATACATTTAAGAAGAAAGAGGGAAGAGTGTGAAGGCACACTACAGACTTACTGTCCTAAATGGACTGCTGTATTCTTGCACAGTATGCAGAGATATGAAGGGTGAAAATGGCGCTTTACTTGAGCAGGCAAATGTATTCTTTCTATTTTCTCTCATGGTAACTGAACCACCATTTGAGTCATTAATTCAGTTAATGTCGTTCTCTTGCTGCTGTGTGTGTAATGGCCCACTTAGCTCGGGCAGCTCAGGCAGGATAAACTACATTAACTGACTCTCGGTCTCTGTCTGTTTTGTGTTTTTGCAGAACTTTGCTGCTCAGATGGCTGGAGGTTTTGACGAGAAGGCCGGAGGCGCTCAGATGGGTGTGATGCAGGGACCAATGGTAAGTAGTGCCGTGTACGGTGAATATATCTAACAGGAAGAGTGTTTTTAGTATGTGAATAGTTTCATCTCTCACAATGACATCATTACATACATTTAGCTTGTCTCAGAGTTGCTGCTGAAGAGAAGTGATATACAATAATGATTGCAATGATTCCACCTTGTGGTTCAGTAGTTTCATTCCAACAAAAAGATCTCAAGCTTCCTATTTGATGAATTCTTCACACTATCTGGTAAAAAATGATTCCAGCTCACCTTTCTCTGTACGTCTTGTGTTTCTCCTTCAGGGTCCTATGGGTCCTCGTGGTCCTCCGGGACCTAGTGGAGCTCCTGTAAGTACAGTCATTACAGCACTACATCATTATGTGATTGGTCATTCTAATCAAACAGCTGAATTGTTGGCGTAAATGAATAAATCTCTAATACTTTGCTTTGTCATTTGTACCTACAGGGACCACAAGGTTTCCAAGGTGGCCCTGGAGAGGCTGGAGAGCCTGGTCCAGCTGTAAGTATTAACACATATCCCAGAATGCATCTGTGAACCCAACAGACTGGTTCCATACTGTACTGCTCACATTTGCCGTAATGTTTAGGGTTTACCAACAGCACCTACTTCCACAGAAACAAATGCTCATTATAAATAATATCATAAGCATTTTTAAAGTCATCGCAGTTTGACTTCTCCCACACAGTGTTTGCATTTTGTAGCCCAAAAGTCTTTCCAATTTTCTTTGGAGCAACTGTCACTAATGATTTATCTTTGCTTGTTTTTATAACAGGGAGCAATGGGACCTCGTGGACCCTCTGGATCTTCTGGAAAACCTGGAAGCGATGTAAGTGTTGAGGCTTCACATTCGTATAAACCCAAAGCTCATTAAAACATAAATGCAAAACTACACTACACTGAATCAAGGTCAAAGGTCTAAGCAAACCACAATTAAAAATTGTTTCCTTACTCTCTTATGTCCCCAGTAATAATGCAGCTATTTCACTTTATTGCCTTTTATTGACTATTATTTCACAATGATGATTGAGTCAATCAACATATGAAGAACTTTTTATAAGCTCCCTGCCCTCTAAACCATACGTACCACCAGGGGGCACTCTCTGTCTCCTAACAATACTGGTGATGACTTCACCAAACACAGTCTGCATGTATGTCTTTCCTCTACAGTAAAGTGGTACAGTGACACCTTACCAAGCAGCTGCTCTAACAAATACTCATCCAACTTCCTGTTTGTTTCTAGGGTGAGGGTGGCAAACCTGGAAAAGCTGGTGAGCGTGGACCTGCAGGGCCTCAGGTGACTAACTCCAGGATTACACCATATGTCAAAGTCAAGAGAAGAAAAGCAGAGATGAGGTTAAGTATTCCTTGTGTAAATATTTTGTTTGTGTATTTCAGGGAGCTCGTGGATTCCCTGGAACTCCTGGACTTCCTGGAATCAAAGGACACAGAGTGAGTGGTTCAACTTTGCCTATGCAACCTGCAACTCATGTTCATTCATTACACTTGAGGACAGAGGATCTGATGAGTCCTGTTGTTTATCTCTGTAGGGTCATCCTGGTCTGGATGGAGCTAAGGGAGAAACTGGTGCCGCAGGAGCCAAGGTAAGACCGCCACGTGTATCTTGTTGTGATAATATAAGCTGATTCTAATTGTTTAGCTATTGTTTCCATCATTTTCCGCTCACTTCCTCTAATGTTTCTGATCTCTGTTCCCATCAGGGTGAGTCTGGTTCTGCCGGAGAGAACGGCGCCTCCGGACCCATGGTGAGTCTCCAGTGCTTTATCTGCTCTGTCACATTATTTCAAACTTAAAAGAGTAACAGAACAGGATGCTAGGGAAGATAAATAATGGGTTGATAAATTCAAGCTATATGTTCCATAATGATTAAGATAAACTGACCGATTGTATCTTTTGTTGTAGGGCCCACGTGGTCTGCCTGGTGAGAGGGGACGTTCTGGAGCTGCTGGATCTGCAGTGAGTAACAAACTCAATCCACAGAGCATCAATATGTTTCTAGTTTTCTGTACCACAACTTACACAACTGACTGTCCTGTCTTTTTACTACTAAGGGTGCCCGTGGAAATGATGGCTTGCCCGGTCCTGCTGGTCCACCTGTGAGTATCATAGTTCCCACTTAGCATCCAATTGATTTTTCTTTTGTATTGTTGTTTATAATGTTTGATAATGTTATTGCCTTTGATAACACAGCAACAAAGTGATGAGACATGAAAACTAACCTGCAGATTTGTGCTTTGTCTACAGGGGCCTGTTGGTCCTGCTGGAGCTCCCGGTTTCCCAGGATCTCCAGGAGCCAAGGTTAGTGCAGTTCACATTATCATAAACTAGTATTTTTCTGTATTAGACCTTATGTAGTAAAATAAAGCAACAAAGGCCTGGTGAGTGTGAGGGAGCTGCATCTTCAGGTTCTACTTTATCACTTTCAGAGGGTTTATCTCTCTTCATTCATTCTGGTTAAATGGAATAAAACCCATAAACTCCTATATGCCTAGTTCTTGTAGTTACTGTTTTTCATAAACAAATGATCGGCTTCAGTAGTATATTCTACAAACTACTCTATTATCTTGTCAAGAAAGAAAAAAAGCATTAATAGCCATTGTATATTCAGTTGACTTACTTAGAATAAAGGTAATTGTTCTTAAATATATATTGGAAACTATAAAAACAGACAGAACACACCATCATCTTCAGCTGTGCTATATGAAGCTACAAATGTTGGAAAGAACTGTAGAACAAATTGTTTTTTCCTAGCTGTTAATGTTAAACGTATTGTGTCTTGTCAGGGAGAGGCTGGTCCTACTGGAGCCCGTGGGTCTGAAGGAGCACAGGGACCCCGCGGAGAGGGCGGTACCCCAGGATCTCCTGGACCCTCCGGAGCATCGGTTCGTTTGCCGTCACTCATCCTCATCATCCAGATTTTAATTTACTCATAGAACCATTCTCACACTGTGTTTGTTATTTCTCTGTCTGTGTAGGGTAACCCCGGTACTGATGGTATTCCTGGAGCTAAAGGATCTGCTGTAAGTCCACTCTCTGTATTCATGCTTTTAGAGTCCTTGTGTTTCTTTATAATTCATGATATTACTGTTTTACTTTGTTCTGATATTTTATTGTGTCTTTCTTCCTTGAAGGGTGGTGCTGGTATTGCTGGTGCTCCTGGATTCCCCGGCCCTCGTGGCCCACCTGGACCACAGGGAGCTACAGGACCTCTTGGGCCAAAGGGACAGTCTGTAAGTCACTTTGGGAATAATCCAAATCTCTGTGAAATAATTAATACTTGTGTTATGATTATTTATTGTTGTGGCTGTCTTCTTTCTTGTCACGTTTAGGGAGACCCTGGTATTCCTGGATTCAAAGGTGAAGCTGGACCCAAGGGAGAGCTTGTGAGTATATACTATACACCATATATGCCATAACCACTGTGGAGCATCTACAGAGAAGATTTACTTACATATTTGAATTTGTCCAGGGCCCCGCTGGTCCTCTAGGCGGACCCGGCCCTGCTGGAGAAGAAGGAAAGAGAGGCGCCAGAGGAGAGCCTGGAGGTGCTGGACCACTCGGACCTCCAGGAGAGAGAGTAAGTCATCAGGATGAACAATAACCCTGGTAAAAAAGTGACATTATGAATTAGTTTATGCTTTTTTTTATGCACAATCTAATCAAATGTATCTCTGATTGTTTCAAGGGAGCTCCTGGTAACCGTGGTTTCCCAGGTCAGGATGGTCTTGCTGGTGCTAAGGTGGGTCCTGTCAGAACTGATTTCGGCTCACTGACACCATGAACATATTGACTTAATCTGAGCATTGCAGCATCAGAAAGATGCTGTTATGGTCATAAAACTAGCTGATATTTAACTGACTGACTTATCTTCCTCAGGGTGCCCCTGGTGACCGTGGTGTTCCTGGTGCTGCTGGGCTCAAAGGTGGTACTGGAGACCCTGGACGCACAGGAGAGTCAGGCCTCCCCGGAGCCAGAGTGAGTCAGAACAGTCAGACAGCGTTGCTCACATGTAATCTTAGTCTCAAACAAACCAGATGGATGTTTAGTGTGGTTGATTTGATCCGATTGATTTCTATTTGATTGTGTTCTCTTGAATGATGCTGATGATTTCTTAAATGTGTCATAGGGTCTTACCGGTCGTCCCGGAGATGCTGGTCCTCAAGGCAAAGTTGGACCCTCTGTGAGTACAATATTAATCCTTAGTCATTGCTCCCTGTCATGATTATGAATGGTTGCAGTGTTTCAGTTCTGAAATAATACAAGACATTTTAAAAGATCCCAAGTAAAAAAAAAATGCACATCATCACTAGTAGTAGTTTGATTTGTTATGATGTGCTGGCATCACTATTTATATACATTTTCATAACAGCAAAATGCACAAAAAGTTAGATTGTGGTTTGCACATTTACTTTACTCATAATTAGACACTTAAACACACAACAATATTACAGCTGACCCATTCGAAGTGACTTCCCAGCAGCATTTTAAACATACAAGAAAATAGGACTGTAAAATATGACCAGACTATTGCACAAACCACAACCTTTAATTCACCACATCTTCTAAAATGAAAGCCTTAAGTATTGAATAAGACTATACATTGTATTGTTACTCACAATTAACTAGAAGAACATATAGAAGCACACACACTTTTCAACTCCCAAGTTAATATCTGTTATCTCTGAGTTTCAGTGCTGATTTTTTACTTTGTGCCATTGACAGGGTGCTGGTGGTGAGGACGGTCGCCCCGGCCCTCCTGGCCCTCAGGGAGCCCGTGGACAGCCAGGAGTGATGGGATTCCCTGGACCAAAGGGAGCCAATGTGAGTTCTTATAAGAGTAGAGTAGGAACACAAAGGCCGTCATCATACAGCATAATGAAAACCTGATAAATACACAGTCTAAATGCATCCATGTCTAGATGGGACGGCATTTAAGTAGTCAAATATCACTACTAGTACTACTACTGTCGTTTACCTTGTACCACTCCAAGCTAAAGAGCCTTTCTACGGATCATTTACTGTGATTTCTCGACAACAGGGTGAAGGTGGAAAGACAGGAGAGAAGGGTCTTGTGGGTCGTCCTGGTCTGAGAGTGAGTACATTTTCTCCATAAATACTTTCAAAACCTCACACATGGATTCATCATTTTCTGTCTCCAGACCACTTTTCCTAACTTAAATCCTCCTCTCTAAACAGGGTCTCTCTGGAAAAGATGGTGAGACTGGTCCTTCTGGACCTTCCGGCCCATCTGTGAGTATTTCAGTGTAATTACATGTTGTGAGATATGTTTTCCCTTGTTGTTTGTCCTTGACTGATCGCCTGTGTTTGGGTCTATCGTAGGGACCTGCTGGAGAGAGAGGAGAGCAAGGACAGCCTGGACCTTCTGGCTTCCAGGTGAGTTTATTCTCTCATCAAATCCCAGATACACCAGTTTAGAAAACAAGAAAAATCCAAGCTAGAGTATTAGTATGATTCATTTTCAATAGGAGGTCAAACTTTGGACATTATAAAGTGTTCAACAGACAATTAATCAGGAAGGTAATGACCTAGTCTATATTTGCAGATGTCATATAACTAATCCCTTTGCTGTTGTTGGACAGGGTCTACCTGGACCATCTGGTGCCCCAGGAGAGGGTGGAAAACCTGGAGACCAGGTGAGCAAAACATCTGTATGACTATCATTGATGACAAACTCCTTCAACCCTCTGGATGCAAACTACAAGTTTCCTAGAGCTTGTATAGTACCACCTACATGCCAAATGATGGTTTTTCTGAAAACCATTCCTGAAAATAGCAGCATGTAGCAATAAAGAGAGTGGAAGACGAGCTGAAACAGTCTATGGTTCAAGAAGGTAAAAACAACTTGGTTTATTTCTGCAGCAACAAGAAGAAGCCACTTAAATACGCCAGTGCTAATGCTTAATGTTAATCACTAACTGGCTTTGAAACACACTCATTAATCTTGTCATTTTTAAACTTTTAGATTCAATTTTAAGTTAAAATCAACCCTGCAAACAAACATTGGGAATCAAATCTTCTTCTAGTAGTTCAACGTTACCGTTTAGTTAACTTTAATAGTCTCTATTGTCAGTTATTTTATATTATTCTACAATTCATATTTTATAAGTCAGAATTTGGCCTTTTAATTGCATTTTTTCTTACCCGTCTCATTTGCTTTTGTGATTTATGTGAAGTGGCTGCTGTAACAATGCATTTCCCCTTTGGGATTAATAGAGTATTCTATATATCTTTAAAAAAACAACAACTTATACTGTATAACCATGGTTAAAAATCTATGAGCATCTATTCCTGCAAAGCTATTTCAAGTTAATCCATAATTAAATTACTCAAACTAAAAGCTGAAAATACTATTTATTTATTTTTTGTTGGTAATAAGGACCTCTCTATAGTACCGTTCTGTAAAAGCCTCAATCCTTACTGCAGAATGTTTTTTGAGCCCAGATAAATGACTTTCATTAAATTGCGACCTTCGGGACTGAAGTTCTATTTAGTTATAAGATTAATTGTCTTGGTTATTCATACCAACAAGGAAAGCTCAGCAGAAGTGTTACGATACAGAAGTTTGTGTAACTATTTCAAAAACAGGAATAAACCCATGTCTTCTCTGTGTGCAGGGTGTTTCTGGAGAGGGCGGAGTTCCTGGTGCTGTCGGACCCAGAGTGAGTTTCCATGTTAAAGCTTCACGTCTTCATCTCCAATTATTTCAAAGCAAAGAGTAAAACACATATAGCCAGTTATGACCTTTATGTGCTGCTGTCACATACTGTTTATACAAGAATATTACAACTCATTTACCTCAATTTTATCATCTTGGTAAAACCCAACAAGCACTCCTTACATTACATACCTGAGCACTTTTTGTTTCTCCCACTGATTTTGTGTCTTTTTTGTCTCCTGACAGGGTGAACGTGGTTTCCCTGGTGAGAGGGGTGGTGGTGGAGCTCAGGGTCTTCAGGGACCTCGTGGAATTCCTGGAACACCTGGAAGTGATGGACCCAAGGTCAGTGGATGACTCTGATACAGATATTGTGTTAAGAATCAAATCGTTGCTTTGAGGTGACTACATTTATGTTTGTGGTTCAATTAGAAAATATCAAAAGATGTGCAAAAGTCTGTTTCATCAAGGTGGACCTCTTGTCCTAACAACTAGTTCCCTGGTTGTTCTTGAAAGGCCGAAATTTAAATTACGCCTCACAATTGCTGTAACATGTTAATTAGCGAGCTTTAAAGGACCCTTTATTCCAGTCTTTATGCTAACTGGCTGGCTGTAGCTTTATATTTTTAGATTATTTTATAAGCATGGGAGATTATAAAAACAGGATTAAGGCTATTTGACCATTGAATGCACATGTCCGGTTATTGAACACTGCTAATTCATTGTTTGATGTAATTTGCTGTTTGTTTTTAGACTGTTGCTTGTTTCTTTTATGTGAAACTTTTATGCTGCCATCTTGGCCATGACCCCCTTGAAAAAAAACAAAATTTTGAATCTCATTGGGAAATATTCCTGGTAAAATAAAGGTTAAATAAAATCAAATAAAGAAAAATATATATGGTACAGACATAATAGACCTTGTTATCTAATTCTCAGCAAGAGAACAAATAAGCTAAAATGTCAGACTATTCCTTGAAATGAATGAAGAAGAAGTAATGGAGTTCCTCTCTGGTCAATTCATTCCTTGGTTGACATGTTAAACATGAACCTGCAGCAAGTTCTCTGAGAAATGATGACATATTTTAGATGAATAATGAAACTTTATTGGGTCATATTTGAGGCTTTTCACAATATTTATAGATTTTTTTTTGCCAGGAAAAGGATGACCAGCATGTCCACACTCAGGTTGAATTAGTTCAGAGGAAACTAGTAGACTAACAAGTTATCTCCTAATTCTAATTCAGGGAGCCATTGGACCAAATGGCGCTGCTGGATCCCAGGGACCCCCCGGCCTTCAGGGTATGCCCGGAGAGAGAGGAGCTGGTGGCATCTCAGGAGCCAAGGGAGACAGAGTGAGTAGCGGATAGACTTTTATTTTAATATTATGGATTATTTCTTGAGTTAAATGGTACATTTAATAGATAATATGTCACGACCAGAGGCCCTTTTGGTGTCATGTATGTTTAACATGCAGCCTTCTTCTTTGTTCAACAGGGTGACAACGGACAGAAAGGACCTGAGGGAGCTTCTGGAAAGGACGGTGGAAGAGTGAGTTCAAAATTGGTCATCAAACATAAAAATAACATTCAATCACACCCAAACTCTATTCTCTATAACGCTCTTTTCTTTTCTCAGGGTTTGACTGGTCCCATTGGTCCTCCTGGCCCAGGTGGACCCAACGGCGCCAAGGTAAGAATAAGTAGTGTTGCCCTTTGGATTGCTAAAGGGAAATGTAATCAATTGAGTTGAATTATTTTGGTTGGTTTCACTGACTGGTTTTCTCTTATCCAGGGTGAGACTGGACCGTCTGGACCTTCTGGTGCTTCTGGTGCTCGTGGTGCTCCCGTAAGTACCTCTTTTTATGTCATGTGCACAGTATTTAATATACACCACAAGTTAATCAGCTGGTGTGTGTTTGGAACTGAGCTGGTGCTTGAAATAATGTAGAAAAAAATCGAAAACACTAGTCACTATTTAGTCGAAACACTGGTGTAAAGAGTATTGTGTGTTTTGGTCTTTTCAAATCAAGTCTCAAATTAAATAGCATGTTTCAATCTGGTCAGAGCATGAGGCTGCTGCTCACTAATTAATAACATTACAATGATCACTAGGGGGATCACTAGGCTGAATTTGTAAAGTGTAGTGACTTTTCTGGTGATTGTTAACCTCAAGTTGGACAGGATTGAGACTTTGCTTCACTCTCTATGTTTCCATTCATAATATTGAACTAAAAGAAGAAGAAAAACTGACTTCTATATTAAGAGATTAAAGGTGCCATTGATAACATTGATACCATTCAGCCACTAGGTGTTGCATTCTCCCTCCTCCGCTCCACTGCATTCACTTCACAACAAGTGGTTTCCAGTTCGCTGCACTATTTGCATATTTTATGGTTGAGTGGAGTGAGACTCGGACAGAGAGTCATGTCAAGTGATGAATGTTTTGTGGTAGAGTAATGAAACGATTTTGCAATATGTGTTGATGTAATCACACAAGGATTGGTAGTACTGCTGTCACTCAAAGGTTGTAACATGGCTGTGAACATGCAGTGAGATTAGGATGATGACCTGATACTCCTTGTCTGGCGAGGTCGTTCTTTTGAGATGTATATATTTATCTTATTTATTTATTTTATCATTTAATTTCCCCCCCCTCTATAATTACCTATTTACATTTAATATGATTGTATATGTTTATACATGTTCTCCTTTTTCTAAATGAACAAAAACCAATAAACATAGTGTCATAACTGATAATAAAAACAGCATCAATATCTCACCCCAAGCTCTTCTGTCCTCTTGCAGGGTGACCGTGGTGAGGGCGGTCCTCCTGGGCCTGCTGGTTTTGCTGGACCTCCTGTAAGCAAAGTCACAACAGTACCTTTTGTTCAAATGAAATAACTGATAAATGTTTTTAAAATATAATAATATTACCGTTCTGTTTCAAATATCCAGGGTTCAGATGGTCAGCCTGGTGCCAAGGGAGAGCTCGGTGAGTCTGGACAGAAGGGAGAAGGTGGTGCTCCTGGACCTCAGGGACCATCTGGGGCTCCTGGACCTTCGGTGGGTACTATTTTTCTTATTATATAAATAAAGTCCTGGAACCTGATCTGTATGTGTTAGGTCACATTTCTGGATATTTACAGAGCATTAGAATCATTGAAGTGTAAAATCAACATGATTAATTGTTTGTTTGTTTTTTCAGGGACCTACTGGTGTATCTGGACCTAAAGGAGCACGTGGTGCTCAGGGAGCTGCTGTAAGTAACTCCTATTTTGACTTAATCACATGAATAATCCATCAAACAACAATACTTCTGCTGAATGCAGATACAATACAGATACAGTACACTTCAGAGTTCTGGACTTGACTGATTTATTGATTCAGTCATTAATGTATTGACTGATTTAAGAGATAAGGTAAGGAGTGTAGAGCTGTAACGATTAGTCGATTAATTGACAAGCCTATTATCAAATATTTTTTTAAATGCATTAGTCATTTAAATCATTTTTCAAGCAAAAATATCAAACATTCACTAATTCTCTAGTTCCAACTCCTCATTTGTGATGACTGTTTTTATTTGTCTTATGTGACAGTGAATCAGTAATTTTTGGGTGTTGGACTGTTGGCTGAACAAAACAAGTCATTTGAAGGCGTCATTTTATAAATTGTAACAGGCATTTTTCACTATTTTCTGACATTTTATTGACCAAGCAGTTAGTGGAGAATAGAGAATAATCAGCAGATTAATTGATGGACATAATCATCAGTTGCAGCCCTAAAGGAATGTAAAAACATATACAGACAAAACCCAATATCAGGGGTAGTCAAGTTGGATATAATACATACAGTTAATACATTTGTTGTCAATTATGTAGACATAGACTTGTATTAAAAAAATATTCTGTTTTGATCTACTTGAAAATATTGATAGAGATAGCCTCTCTAAACTTATACTGAAGTGAGCTCCAAACGTGAGGAGCAGGGATCACCCTGATTCAAGTCAGGTGACCTTTATTTGTGTGACTTAATATCACATTCTGTACAGTTTCTGACTCATCCTGAGCTCTCAAATAAGATAAGGAAAAACTGCTACCCTAGTGCCTAAAGGAAAAAATTATGATTATCTAATATAAATATATAGGAGGAGAACTGTACAATCAGATCCAGCCTTTATTGGCAGTATAATAAGACATTTTGACTTCTCATAGCAGGAAAAGCCCAGGTGTTATAATAACAACATTAGCAATGACTCCATTTTATTCAGGTGTCTCTGTAAGCCACGACTGTCTGACATTTTTATTATTTACACCTGTGCTTTTCCTAAGGGTGGGAATCACCAGAGGCCCCACTATACGATATTAACGCCATATTTAAGTCACGATACGATCTTATTGCAATTTTTAACATTTTGCGATATGCTGAGTATTGCGATAAGATATATTGCGATTTATTACCTTTTTTTAACTGCAAATTATGCAGTTTGTAAACATCTGTTGTATCTGATAAGATACAGTTTTCACTCTGTTCATTTTCATTCACGTATCTTGAGGTCAGAGGTCAAGAGACCCCTTTGAAAATGGCCTTGCCAGACTTTCCTCGCCCAAATTTAGCAAAACTTTAGAGCGTTATTTAGCATTCTTCCCGACAAGATTACATAAAACTTTCATATGATACTAGTATCTTCACTTCAGTATCCGTCGGATTGTTACTAGGTTAATAGTTTATATAATAAAAGATCGATACTTGACGTCCGTGTATCGATACAATATTGCCACGCAAAATATTGTGATACTATGCTGTATTGATTTTTTCCCCCACCCATAGCTTTTCCTACTGTGACATGTCAAAACACCTATAGGATTCAGAACTATTCTTTTAAATTGCACAGTAGCTTAATTCTGCGCATTCAAAAAGCATAGAGGTTATTTGTATTTACTTTAGTTTACCTGCATACAGGGACAAGAGGTGCTAGGCCTCAGACCAGACCGCTGTGAATTCAGATGTATGATTTATTTTTGCAGAATCCTTCCCGTTAATCTCATAGCATTCTAATACACCCTAGTTATTGATGATAGAGTGATAGATATGTTTCACAGGTCAACACGTTAGGTGTGTTTACTGAACTCTTCTTCTCTTTTAAAGGGTGCTACTGGTTTCCCTGGTGCTGCTGGCAGAGTTGGATCTCCTGGCCCTAATGTGAGTGTTTCATCAATAATGAAATTTATTTACTGAGTCAATCTAAAAATGATATGTGTACATTTTTTGAGTGTATTTCTGCCCCTTACCCACTCAAATTCTCTCTCTTCCCATCGCAGGGTAACCCTGGTGCTGCCGGCCCTGCTGGTGGTTCTGGTAAAGACGGACCAAAGGGTGTTCGTGGTGATGCCGGCCTTCCAGGTAGACAGGGAGACGCTGGGCTCCGTGGACTTGCTGGCCAACAAGGAGAGAAGGGAGAGGCTGGAGAGGATGGACCACCTGTGAGTTTGATTTTGCACCTCACAAGAACCCATTAGTACCTGTCACTGGAGTCAAGAGTCTGAGGGAACATCCAGTCTCAGTCACCTGCTGTTATTCACAAAGAAACTGAACGAAAACTGCAGCTTACTGACACGAGAAAGAACATTTAATAAGAACATTTCACAACGTCTCTTCTTCTCTTTCCTGCCTCTGTAGGGTGTCGACGGGCCTTCAGGTCCTCAGGGTCTTGGTGGATCTCGTGGTATTGTTGGTTTGCCTGGTCAGCGTGGAGAGAGAGGTTTCGCTGGTCTCCCTGGACCTTCTGTAAGTACTTTCGCCAACATTTAGCTTCCATGTAAGCTGTTTGAAAATTTCTCTAGGAGCCAGATCCTTATGTTCTAGTTGCATCTTAACATTTTTTAACAAATTCACTCAATCCAGTCAGATAAACCTTCATCTTACTGTACTTTTACATCAAATTGTAGGCGTATTCTTGTCATTTATCCTTGAATTTCCACTTTTACTTTCATGAACAGTGATTCTATCGCTAGAATAGACACAAAATACTGATCCATTGAAAGTTAGATTATTCTTTCTGCCTTCAATGTCAAAGGAGTTACTGAAATCTAATAAATATATTCCCTCTGTGTTTAGGGAGAGCCTGGTAAACAAGGAGGTTCTGGTTCTGCTGGCGACCGCGGACCCCCTGGACCTGTGGGACCCCCTGGACTTACTGGACCCTCTGGAGAGACTGGAAGAGAGGTCAGAACGACAACAAAACGTTACAAATCAAAACATCAGTTGTGCATCACTTTTATGGCCGTAGAAACAACAATATACTCAAGAAATAATACCGTCATCTTGATTGAACAAACTGAATGCCTGACATATCATTAAAATTCTGTTTCTATATCTCAGGGTACCCCTGGATCAGATGGACCTCCTGGTAGAGACGGATCTACTGGAGTCAAGGTGAGAGAGACTTCAGCCTCACGTAAAACTAGTCCAGCAAATCACACAGTTTGACAAAAGCCTACTAGATCTGCTAGTTTGCAAAAACAGAGGTAACCCTGAGTCATCACCTTGTGTCCTCCTGTAGGGAGAGCGAGGAAACACCGGTCCTGCTGGCGCCCCCGGAGCTCCGGGATCCCCCGGTGCCTCCGGACCTGTCGGACCTCTCGGCAAGCAGGGAGACAGAGGAGAGGGCGTAAGTAACACAACATACTGTAGGCACTGCTTCATATCTTTGATGTTAACACGAGGAAGCACCCACACTGTTGTTTCTTTCTTTAGGGTGCTCAAGGACCTGCAGGACCCTCTGGACCCGGTGGCGCTAGAGGCATGGCTGTGAGTATCATCCTCTATAACGACACAATACCATTATCGTTTATTATTTTTTTAGATTTTTAATTTGATTTGCATTTTAATACACCTTTACTCCAGGGACCCCAAGGACCACGTGGAGACAAGGGAGAGGGCGGTGAGACCGGAGAGAGGGGACAGAAGGGTCACCGTGGCTTCACTGGTCTGCAGGGTCTTCCTGGACCTCCTGTAAGTAATCCAAATCGAATAGTTCATCCCTGCCGTACCACTTCCCTTCCTCTGTCTGCTTCTCTAACATCTGATCTGTTATTGTCCCCGTCCTAACAGGGCTCCGCCGGAGACTCTGGAGCTTCCGGACCCGCCGGACCGAACGGAGCTAAGGTGAGAACACCGAGCAAAAGCAAAGAGCGAAAAACTCTTTTTTCCCATTCCCATCCTGCAGCTTTAACACCCGAGATATGTGATGGTAATGAAGGGCACAGGTTAGTCTTTTTTGTAATTCTCAAATCACCTGACGAGGACGGGGACAGGAAAGGCCACGCGCTTTAATTACCCACCGCTGCGATAAGATGGGCAGCTGAGTAATTACTCTCTGCAAAGAAAAGGAGGCAGACGGACGAGAGTGACGGTGATTCGTGAAACTACTCCGGCTGAGATCAGAAATGGACTTCAATATCTATTCTAGATTAGCTAAGCACTGCGCCTGATAAGGGAAATGAAGAGAAATGTCACCATACAAATAATCTTCATGCATAATAAGGCAAAAGGGTCTGGAGGTGATTGAGGCAATAGAGAGGAACTGCTGGCACATTTGAATTGCTTAATCAGATTTTTTTTTTCTTATTCAGACCGCATGATGGATCTTAAAAACTGTGTAACTCTACACTTTGAATAGAAAGTTCAGTTAATGAAGTCATGTTTCAGATTAACGCAGACATGTTAGCAGCCACTGGCTTTTACTTTAACACTCACTGTTTCTATAGGGACCATCTGGACCATCTGGACCTGCTGGCAAAGACGGATCAAATGGAACGCCTGGCCCCATTGGACCTCCCGGACCTCGTGGACGTTCTGGAGAATCTGGTCCTTCTGTACGTAACATGTCCTTAAAATTAAATAAAATCCACAAGCCGTCTCGCTACACCTGATTGTACCTGAACGTCCTTCTGATTCTTTTCCTGGTGTTCAGGGTCCTCCTGGTAACGCCGGACCCCCTGGTCCTCCCGGTCCTCCTGGCCCCGGCATCGACTTGTCTGCCTTCGCCGGTCTGGGTCAGACCGAGAAGTCCCCTGATCCTCTCAGGTACATGAGAGCCGACGAGGCCTCAAGCTCCCTGAGACAGCACGACGTGGAGGTCGATTCCACACTCAAGTCCCTCAACAACCAGATTGAGAACCTGCGCAGCCCCGACGGCTCCCAGAAGAACCCCGCTCGCACCTGCAGAGACCTGAAACTGTGCCACCCTGAGTGGAAGAGCGGTAAGTAGGGCGGGGGGGTCGAGAATGATAAAGAGAGGAAAGAAAGACTGCTGATGTGTTGACTTTTTTCCTTAAAAATCTCCTTAACTGGTGAAGCAAATTATTCTCTTTTAGATATTTATTTCTAAAATACCTCAGAAATGCTCTCACTACATCCTGGTTTGAAAACTTATTAGCCTGAAAAAATTTTTTTACAACCAATTTAGCAATCAGTTAACTGCTCACAACTATTCTTAGTCCAGATTTAGCTCCCATCATCGCACCGAGACAGTTTTTGGGTGTGTACAGACTGCGTTTACATTAAGTACATTAATGTAAATGACATAAATGAAATCAAAGGGGAAAAAAATCTACATTATAGGCTCATATAAAGTACATTACACATCCAAAGTGCCGTTTTCAGGTTCAGAGGTAGCTGCAGCTTTACTAACGGTGAACTGAACATTCAGATTTATTTTGTTCAGTGATACTGGAATAATCATGGCTGCAGCAACGTGCGAGAGAGACAGAATCAGACAGGCAGCTCCCTTTAATGTGCTATCTTTATACTTTTTCCTCTCAATTTAATGAGTGGGTGTGTGAAAGTTTCCCTGCCTGAATAAGGTCATACCGAAGGTCATTTTTCTTGGACAGGAGGCAGAAAACCAAGACAAGAATGTCATTACTACTGTGAACAAGACCAGCTTCCTCTTATCTTTAACAAAATACAGCAAATGTCCACACTTGACCTAAAAATGCTAAAACATGCTTTTTTAAAGGTCTGGTTTCCCCCAAAAATGGGCAGGTACAATGCAGCTGTCAGATTTCTGATCATCCTGCTATACTCAATCCATATTAAGTGGCATTCCTTCAAGGTCCATAAATGATTTGGTCTTTTGGTGGGAGCCATTCAACAGACTTGCCGTCTATTTCTAGAATAAAAACGGACACCTCTCCTTATTAACCCACGACATTTCTCATCTCTCCAGATTACTACTGGGTTGATCCCAACATTGGCAGCACAGCCGATGCCATCAAGGTCTTCTGTAACATGGAGACCGGAGAGACCTGCGTCAAACCAAGCATCGCCGAGGTACCAAAGAAGAACTGGTGGACCGCCAAGGGCAAGGACCGCAAGCACGTCTGGTTCGGAGAGACCATGAATGGAGGATTCCACGTGAGTGCACTTAAGATCATTTCTTTGTCTATAAACTGATGTTGAAGTAAAACTGAATGATCCTAAACAGGAGAGCTGCTAATGAACTCTGTCTTCTGGTCGTGCAGTTCAGCTACGCCGACGACGGCCCCATCGCCAACGCTGGCAGCGTCCAGTTGACCTTCTTGAGGCTTCTTTCCACTGAAGCGTCCCAGAACCTCACTTACCACTGCAAGAACAGCGTTGCCTACATGGACCAGGCCACAGGCAACCTGAAGAAGGCTTTGAAGCTGCAGGGCTCCAACGACGTGGAGATCCGCGCGGAGGGCACCAGTCGCTTCACATACAGCGTGTTGGAGGACGGCTGCAAGGTGAGGGCTGCAAAATAGAGCCAGAAAAAAATGATCTCTTTTAAGTTTTATATGTGTATGATTGTCGTTGTACCATAAGACTGCTGTTAACTAGGGCTGTCAAAGTTAACGCGATAATAACTCGATAATAACGCGATAATAACGCGATAATAACGCAAACTTGTTTTAACGCCACTGATTTCTTTAACGCATAAACGCAACTTGCGATTTTTAGGTTGTAGCGGGCTCAGTTTTGAAGTTCTGAACTATGAACTGGCATCATTAGAAACTAGAAAAATCTAAGGAATCCATTGGTACCAACCATGTCATACTTGCTTGTAGGGAAGGAGGTTAAATAACGCTCTTAACGTGCGCTAAATTTTGGCGAGGAAAAACTGGCATGGCCATTTTCAAAGGGGTCTCTTGACCTCTGACCTCTCATGAAAATGGGTTCTATGTGTACCCACGAGTCTCCCCTTTACAGACATGCCCACTTTATGATAATCACATGCAGTTTGGGGCAAGTCATAGTCAAGTCAGCACACTGACACACTGACAGCTGCTGTTGCCTGTTGGGCTTGAGTTTGCCATGTTATGATTTGAGCATATTTTTTATGCTAAATGCAGTACCTGTGAGGGTTTCTGGACAATATCTGTCATTGTTTTGTGTTGTTAATTGACTTCCAATAATAAATATATACATACATTTGCATAAAGCAGCATATTTGCCCACTCCCATGTTGATAAGAGAATTAAATACTTGACAAATC
>CAKAKR010064430.1:0-25191 GCA_916700685.1 Adelosebastes latens | reverse complement strand
GATGATGGTCATTATGACCCGGCTGGAGGATGGGGGCCGGCGTCGGAATTGAAGTTTGTACCCCTGGTTTAGGGTGGACACCACCCAGGGGTCTGAAGCGTGAGCTGCCCAGCAGTTGAGCTGCTGCTGGGAGAAATAACCGACAGCCGGCCCCGGGGGCTCAGTAGCGGGCCCCCCGGCCTCTGAAGGCTCTGGGGGGGCGGAGGTTAGGCTACACGGCCCGGGGTTGCCTGGAGGGCAGTGGACGGGGTTGCTACGGTAGCGGACCTGCCTCTCGGTGGAGCGCTGAGGTCCATGGTGGCCACTAGGCTGAGCCGGTGGCCGGGAGCGGCCTCGGGGGGCAGACATGGAGCCCCTAGGCCTGGCGGGGGGGGGCATGTCCCTACGAAGACCAGAGAACTGCTGCCTGGTCTGGTCAGCTTGGACAGTCCGCTCAAGTACCTGTAGGGCGGCTGTCCCTGGTTCCACTGGAACAGTACGGAGGTTCCTCCGA
The DNA here is from genome assembly GCA_916700685.1 of Adelosebastes latens. NCBI lineage: Eukaryota > Metazoa > Chordata > Actinopteri > Perciformes > Sebastidae > Adelosebastes > Adelosebastes latens. The sequence goes on along the minus strand of CAKAKR010064430.1, from coordinate 24,698 downwards.
CATGTCTCAGACAAGGTCGACTGCGCCAGCCAAACCTGGCGACGAGTCTGAAACAGCGTGGAGGCCGGCGCGCGCCTAAAGAAAGCGCAAGCAGGCGCCGATTCTGGCTGCCGTATATCCAGCTGCAGGCTACCTGCGTCCTCCGTACCGGCACTAGAATGGAGGGCCAGGAGGAGCGACTTCATCTGGGCCAGCTCAGCCGTAAGCAGATCCACCTTAGAAGACAGCTTGACAGACTTAGCCTGCTTCTTGGATGGCGCACCCGCAGCCTCTGTGGCCCGCCGCTTGGAACGGGTAGTTTGGGCTGGGGCCAGCTGCCCTGATGAGGGGAGACCAGCGTAACCCATCAGGAGTTCTACCTCAGCCAGCCTAGCGGCCCTCACTGCACGAGGCATGATGCTGCAGTTCATGCACGGGTCCTCCGAGAGGCCCTCCCTCAGATGTTCGAGGCCAAGACAAGAGGGGCAAAGGTCATGGCCATCCTCAGGTTGAAGAGGAGCCATACAGGTGTTGCAGCCTGGAGAGTTGAGCATAGTGACAACAACGGAGAAACTCTGCCTTGTCAGTTGCTGCTGAAGTCAGTCTGAGCGAGAGCACTCTGCTGACTGAAGAGAACGTGCAGGGAACAGTCTGTGTAGTGAGAGGAGAGCGAGCACACCGTCTTCACTAGCACAGTAACTGTCAATGTCTGAGTCTACCCTATTAGCCTGAGCGAGAGCACTCTGCTAATGCGAGGACAGTAACGTTATGGTACCCAATGCCGAAATTAGCCTGAGCGAGAGCACTCTGCTAACTGTGAAGGCGGTAACGTTATAGTATCCAATGGCAAAGTTAGCCTGAGCGAGAGCACTCTGCTAACTGTGAAGGTAGTAACGTTATGGTATCCAATGCCAAAGTTTAGCCTGAGCGAGAGCACTCTGCTAACTGTGAAGGCGGTAACGTTGTGAAAACAATGCCGAAATTAGCCTGAGCGAGAGCACTCTGCTAATTAAGAAGGCAGTAAAGTTTATAGTAAACAATGCACACAGCAATGTTACCAATATACTTAACTGTTGCTGGTGTCGCGCCGAGTTAGCCTGAGCGAGGACGCGCTGCTAACCGTAAACACAGAAGCTATAGTAAGCAATGTTCGTTATAGCGCTACAAAGTGAGGAGAGCTGGGACGCTTCCTCACTGACAGCACGTTGTCAAACGGTAAACACTGAGCGGACATGCTCTTGTTAGTACCTCACTAGTTTAGCATGAGCTAAACGCTCTGCTAACTGTGCACAGTAACGTTATCGTTATAGAAAACAATGTAAATCGATCTCACCGGGTGATGTACACATGGGAAGATGTCCTTATCACGCTGGTGATGACCAGGATAGGTGCGTCCGCCGTCTCCTCCGTCGGAGCACCGAACGGCGAACAAACACAGTTTGATGGGCGGCTCGTCGCAGCCTTTGGAGGGCGAAACTCCGCAACTCTGACCGGTGGTCACAAGGCTACCGGCGACGAGCTCAATTAGATTTAGTTGTAGGTAATTTAGCTTTTAGCTAATGCTACCACAGTAGTTAACCTGCGTAAGCAAGAAGATAAAATAGGACTGATCTCGTGGATGACACCGGAACTTATACCTAACCAGGGCCATCAAGGTCACACGTGACTTTGTTGATATTAATACTCGACCTGCGCATGCGAGAGATGAAGATATTCAGTGTTGAAGCACTGCCTCTGGCGGTCAGTAAGGATGAAATAGAACAGGTTTTGAAAATGAGGCTTGAGGCTTTTTTTTTTTTTTTTTAGTTTTTTGCTGCGTCACGTCACAAATTTATTCAGGTCAAGTCAAAAATACATTTTTATAGATATTTTCTGTCTGTCTGCTACATGAAATAAACACAATCATCAGGATGAATTATTTACATAAATCACAAGGTCGTACACAGAGTAAGACAATATAAGAACAGAAACAAAGTTACTGTGTGTGCACAGAGAGAGAGAGAGAGGAGGTGAGGTGTACTCTGTGGTCAACGTACAGCATCCGTTACAAAAGGACCAGTGCTTGAAGCAAACAATCATGTTGTCATGGCAAAGACGAGTCTCACAAATAAAAACCTGCTGGAAATCAACACACACGAGACAGTAGCATACAGTTACAACACACTCAGAGAGTTCTAATGGATTGAAACCTTGTTGCGTATCAGCCGGGTGGATGTATTAGAAATTTGTTTGTTTGGGATTTAACATTATTTCAACATTAGTCCAAGAAAATTGTAATGAACAGCCAAACAAACCCTCAGTGTTGGTGGTAAATCATCTGTTGATGTTGAGTGATCATTAGAGGTAATCATTTCATCATGTCCAATAAAAGATGGAATGAGATGGCAGTAGGATAAGTAAACAATATGTCAACAGAATGGCACAGTAAATGCAAGTTTTTACCCATTTGTAGTTCACATCTCATCGTTGTCAAATTAGGTAGAAACTTCAGAGAGCAAAGATCAAATTGGTGAAAAGATTCAATCTTCTGTCCATATTTACATCCTGCCAAAAATAATTTAATTAAGTTCCAAAAAGTTTTAAAAACCCAGAGAATGAGTAGATGGTAAAATACTGCATGCTGGAAACAAGAGCAGTAACAGCTCCAAGTGTGGTCGAGCAAATTCTTATTTACAGTGAAGGCCAGACATACATGACTGGATCGTACGAGTGTGTCCTCATGAGTTCTTCTTTCTGTGTGTTCCTGTGGATGTCCGTCCTCACTGCGTCCTCAGCTCACTGTGGCAGGGCTTTCAGGATGGCGTTCACCTCCTCGGCTACTGCTGTCAGTGCGAACTCAAACTGGTCCTGATGAGGACGAGAGGTGGGGAAAAGAAATAGCGAGGGAGGGAGACAATTGAATTATCATGGATGTCCACCTTTAAAGTGCTCAAATAGTGCAAACACACACAGTTATTTATGATACCTTGGTGCGGACCAAGCCGGGTCTCTGGTCTCTGATGTGCTCCAGGGAGGCTGCGATGTCGATCTCCTTCACTCCTAACAACAACGGAAACAGTAAAAGCATCACTACCACAATTTTTGACGTATACTGCCACTGAGTATTAGAGCCTTCTCTCTAAGCCTTCTATAAAAAGGTAAAATAGGATTACAAAGTTATCCTGACAACTACGAAAGCATGTATTGTGCTATCATACTGATATTAGATTGACACACTAAAATAAACCTTCAGTGTGAAGATTATAGATTTTGTTATGCATGTTGAAATTTCTAGAAATAAACTAAACCCCCATAAATGATACATGTATTTACCCATACCTTAGTGTGGAATAATAAGTCAAATATCACATAAGCAGGTTTATTGAACTACATTGTGACAAAAGCTCTGTCCGCTGTCCACAATAGGTATCACATCAGTGTACACAATGAACAAACCTTGACATAATTCCATCCTCACCCCAAATGTTGACCTTGTTGTTCATGTCAAAATGTTTAGGTACTGAATTATAACCTATGTATGCATGTGTGTGTGTGTGTGTGTGTCTGTGTGTGTGTGTGTGTGTCTGTGTGAGAGAGACTCACCCTTGGCCATGCGGTTCAGCACCATGTCAATGAGGATGTACGCACCGGTCCGGCTAGTGCCATCGCTGTGAGAGTGACACAAACAAAAAAAGGAAAACTGTCAATGTAATGTACAATAATTCTCCAAAGTGTTTTTACCTTAATCTGCTTTCCAAACACATATTCACACTGGTCATATTGTATGATTCTGCCAATTTTCATGTCTCACAGAAATCATCAATAGTTTTTTGTTTTTTTTTACCCGCAGTGAACGATGATTGGGCAGGAGCGACCTCTGTAGCATTTATTCACCTTCCTGAAAAGCAAGGAACAAGGGACAGCAGAGAAAGAAAGGAGAACAAAGAACAGAAAAACAGGCCTTATTATAAATTATTTTTTATAAACTTTGTAATCGCAACTAATGGTAACACTTCATTTTACAGGTCTGCAAATTTCATGGTAATTAGGTGATAATTAGCAAGTAACCTATTTGAAATTTCATTGGAATGAAAAATTACCTGAATGAAATGAAAATTACCCCAATATTTACCTCAAAATTTATCAAAAATTACTTTGTTTGGCTGTCTTGACTCTGGACTTTTATTATTATATTATATCTATTATAAACATTATTTAATAATTATATTGGCTGTCTTGACTCTGAACTTTTATTTATTATTATTTTATATCTATTATAAACATTATTTAATAATTATATTCTGCTATTTCCCAATAAGCAGTAATACATTGCTGGTAATTAATTTAATACATTTCCAGGAAAAAAATACAAAGTTAATTGATATGCTTTATTTCCATGTCTGCTGATAAATAGATAATAATTAGCAAATAACTTTGAAATTTCTTAAAAAACTCCCTGAATCATGACATTAGCTACCAGGTTACATTTATGGAGACAATAAGTCACACAATGGTGATATTTGTGCCTGATCAGAAGTGTCTTCTATTAGTTATGGTTTTCCACCTCCGATGAGGAGCAGCACACAGTCGCTTCTCAAGCCTAAGGGCCCTATTTTAACCATTATATGCTATTTTAGCATATAATTATTAAATCAGATTTATAATAAAGTAATTTTCGATAAATTTTGAGGTAAATATTGGGGTAATTTGGCAGTAAGTCCAAAGAAATTTCAAATAGGTTACTTGCTAATTATCACCTAATTACCATGGAATTTGCAGACCTGTAAAATGAAGTGTTACCCAACTAACCTTGTTCACATATTCAATGAATACACATAAATTACTCCAGGTAGTAAACTCATCAAGACATTAATAAATGCATACAACACAACTATTAATGTCTCTATTGCAGGTACTTGTGGGTTGTGGTTCAATTAAAGGCAACGAGAGGAAAGCAGAATGTGACCAAGTAGGAAGAATAAAGAAATGAGGTAAAGGATGTCAGGTCAGGAATAAAATAGAAACTGCATGAGGTGACATGGTAAAACAGGAAAGAATATGTGAAGAGGAAGCCACAGATTCACTGTCCCTCTTGCAGTAGCCAGTCACACCTGCCAATGCTCATTTTTGTGACTATGCAACTGGAGCCAGAGTACTAGCTGCAAACCACAAAAATGACACTGGGAGATGTTAAAATACAAACCTATCAACCTGCACACTGGGAGAGAGGGAGAGAGAGACAGAGCTGATGGATGATGTATGAAATGTAGAAGACACCATGACAGGGAAGACTGGAAACAGAGAAGAAAACATGGATGTGATGAAGGCGATCAGGAAGATTTAAACCCACTGATGTGAGTCACCACAACATGACACACACACACTGCATCCTGACCAACTTTTTGCTCCGTTTACTTATTGAGAATTACTGAATCTTGTGGCACCTGTTGAAAATCAAGGGCACATGTGGGGATAATTGTGTAGTTTCGTACCTGCGGAAGTCGAGCAGCGGTCGCGTGGAGGTGGGGATGCCATCAGCCGGCCAACTCAGCAGGTGGAACTGCGTCAGAGTTCTGGTCTCTTGCGTCTGGACGTTCTTCAGGTAGAAGCTGCGCACCAGGAAGTCCTTACACCAGATGTGCTCCGACACCAGATTCACCTGATAAACACAAAGAGACAGAAGGGGGAAGAAAGAGAGGGAGGGATGACAGACACATAAGAGATAAGGACAAGAAATGTGACTTGATGGATGCAACATTTCAACCTGCTAGGTCTTTGTCAGGCAAACATCCATGTGAACCTATATCAAGCTGTGTAGTGTGTATATAGACAAACATTGACAGCTCCACTCAAAATAAGGAGATCACAAGATACAAAATAACACCCGTGATCCCAAAATGATTTACTATGCACATATAAAACACAACTAAAAAGGGATTGTACAGCAGCATATTTTTCTCGTTTTTATTTCGGAAAAAACGAGAGAGAGGCCTTAATGTTGTGATTACAGATGTGAGGAAACACATCTGTAAATAACCTCAGTTTGGGGGACACATAAAGGAGGGGATAATTGCAATTTTTTGTTTACTGTTTTTATAAAGCAGGTTTATGTCAAATATGTTGTATGTATTTTTGTTAATTCACCCCCTCTGACTATATTCTCTAAACTCTGAGATGAATCTTGGATTAATTTGTTCTTCTCCGATCTTTGTGGAGATACAGGTCCCCCAGGGTAAAAAGCAATAGGTTTAAATGTTCCTTTGTTCCAAGTGCAATAAATGTGCTTAATTTGGACTGAACCTTGACTTGACTGCAGCACTTTATCATGGCTACCAACCAATGTTGTTTAAAATTACTGTGTGATTTAATATTAACTCAAATGTAATTATTAAATACTTTGTGTTTAAATAAATAATTAAAAATAGTAATTCAAATAAAATAATATATTACACATATACATATTACCTTTATGTTAAGGTAAAGGCTATGGTAGCAGTGGGCACTTGCTTATTTGCATTTAACATGTGACATTTAATAGGAGTGTGTGTATTAAATTAAATAGGGATTAATGCATTTAGCAAAGTCTCAAAATATGAATTTATACTTATTTTATAAGAATGTGTATATTTTCTTTTCTGTATTTTTTTCTATTTCAAAGGTTTTTCACCTAATGACTAATGGCTAATAATAATTCCAAAATGAACTGAACTTTCAACTCAACCTACAAAATAAAGGAGGGAAAAAGGAAAAAGCAGTTTGTCATTGAGTGGATTCCAGTTAAAAATCTTCGAGTGGATGTTTCAATCTCTCTCAAATTGGGATACTGCACATATTTAAACAATAACTTGACAACAATGGTCTGACACTTTTAACGGACAGATACATCTTTTTTCACTTGCTGTAACTGTAAATGTCCAATGTCCTCTTGTATGTTGTGTTTGTGTTTTTGGCCTCTACTGTAAAACCAAATTTCCCCTCGAGGGACAATAAAGATGAACTGAACTTAATCTTAAACTGTCCCCCTCTTTTGTATAAATATGTTTTGAACAAAACCATTCGACGACAGGGAAGCTATACCTTTTAATCTGTTACCAGAAGAACATTATAAAAAGACACAGTGCTAATAAATGTGAAATTAAAGGTTGTGAGTTACGACAGGAAATGAACCTCGTAGATGTGGTAGAGTGATGAGCCCTCATCGGGCCAGTAGCGCTCGCACTGTTTCTCTCCATCTTCCACCAGAGCTGTCATCATCACTATCACCGTGCAGCCGTTCTCCCACACCATCTGTCGGTCGGAGAGAACACACACGGATGTATATACACACACATCTGACTGTCACATTAAAATAAATCTGTGAGTAACAAGGCAGATTTCCTGCAGATGGGCTGAATGGTCCAATGGCCAACGTTATTTTAATTTGTCACTGAACAGCAAGCAAATCTTGTACATTGGGAGTAAGACAGAAAGAAGAACAGAGGGAAGATTGTACTGACCTGCCAGAAGTCAGCGACGGTGTGAGCCATTGGTCCCTGTGTGGCGATATAAGCTGGCTGGCGAGGGTCATGATCAAACTACGGGTTCAAAAGGAGAAGAAAGAGAGCAGAGTTTCTGAGGTTTTTTCCTGCAGAGGATTCTCAAACAGATATGAGTTACAGCAGGGGAGCAATACAACCTTATACAGTGACATGGTTATAAATACATGAGATAGAAGCTTCAAGATCTTTTCTTTGGGCTCTTGGGCATGGATTGAATTTTACAGATTAGACTTGAATCAGGTCTAAGTGTTGGTACTCTGATAGAGAGACAGGCTTTGCAGATTGCTAAACAGAATATAACTGTAAGACACATCCAAATACTGTAGCTATAACATTCACAGATTTTCTTTCAGTTTTAACAAAGAATTCAGTTCTTTCTGAACTCATCTACAATGAAAATCTATCAGCAATACAGTATATAGTATATACTTAGTTCAAATACATACCTAGGTCAAACTTATTTATGGTGCATCAGGCATGATAATAATCATAATGTTTTTTTATTCAAATCCTCATATTGTATTAGGGCAGTGTTTCCCAAACTTTTTTTCTGGTGACCCACTTTTAAAAAAAATGACAAACCATTGCGACCCAATTCACAATAGGCACAATTCTGCAAATTTATTTGGCGACCCTAATGATATCTCCTGCAACCCACCTGTGGGTCCCGACCCTTTCATTGGTAATGACTGTATTAGGGGCTAAATCACCATGTAACAAACCAGTAATTATAAATATCATCACATCCTGTAAATGTTTTAGATTGTTCTTACAATGATGCTGGCGTTGATGTAGTCTTGTTTATTGGAGTTTACTTCAGTCTTCAGCTTCACCCGAGTGTGATCGTCTGTAAAAAAGAAAACAGGAACGATTCACTGAATGAATGAATGACTAAGCAGGGTGATCTATGATTGATATGTACATGACACCGCCACAGAGAAAAGCCAGACATGATCACAGTGACACATAGATGAACTAACAGGGGAGGGATTCAGCGTGTCTGTTTTTGTCCATGTTGGTCGGCAGTTGAGCCACAGCTACTGAACTGGGATCGGCCTGGTAGGAGCACAAAGCCTCCCACTCTCTCTGGAGGCGGTCCTTATTACGCAGGTGATCCTCCATGTAGGCCTGATGGAGAGATGACACGCACATAAAGTGTAGGAGGTTAATATCTGCTACACAAGAAAAAGCAGATTCCTTTGCTACACCAGGAAGTGATGAACTCACCAGTATCATGTGACCAGTAGAGATGTCCATGTTGGACTGGGCGGGCTCTTCGCTCCAGGACGGGGTGGAACTGTGGGTGGAGGACGGGCTGTGCTGGGGGCCGTCGCTGAACTGGGAGGACACGCTGCTGACGCGGGACGTGTCCGTGCCCCTTCGACCGCCGGCACCCGTGCCTATGGCGGACCCCGCCATGCTGCTGCTCGCCCCGGCCACACAGTCCTGGCGGCACAGGGAGGATTTGGACGCCATGTGCTGCCGACACAGCTCCTGAGTGGAAAGTAAGGAGAGGGAGGGAGCGGTAGAAGGGTAAAAAAAGGTAATTAATTTATAACAAGGCTGCAACTATGCATTGTTATCAATACTAATTAATTGAATAATCCGTTATTGTATAATTTTGTGTGCTTAATATGGAAAACTATGACAAATGCATTCAAATTGTTGTCTTTTATGGAGCTGTAACCACTAACTGTTTAGTATTGATGACTACTTTCTGATGATTGGATTAATCAACTGATTGTTTCAGTATTAATATGGGCATGTTATGCTTATTGCATGTCATTAACATTCTATGTATAATTTACCTATAGTCATTCTTCTGTCTGATCTAAGAGATAATTTCTTCTCTGAATAACAAATGTAAATTCACACATTTTTGAGCATACATAATGTGGTTTCTTACACTTATTCAATCCATTATGCCATCGAGACATTGACACCAAGGTAAAAACTAACTAAAAAACAAACAAAACTGCTAGGAAATTATATACAATGGCCTTTCCTCCGTCCTGAATCTTCTTTTGCTGCTTACCTGGTAGTCAAAGTGTGTTTCTGCTCCTCCCTCTGGCCCCAGTCCAAGCTTGCCATTGGCCACTTGCTGAGCGTAGTGCCTGAGACAAGCTACGGCCATGGCCAATACCAGCACGCCTCCAACGACTGCCATGGAAACAAGGGTGATGACTGTGCCACTGGAGCCCTGGGAAACCCTGGTCACCTGGGGGAGACCCCGTGCATCCGTCCTCTGGGAAAAAAGACGTCATAAAGAGCGGTGAGTGAGATATTGGCAGGAGGGAAGGAACACAAAGAAAACATTTCATCATGTCTCCATTTGTTGACATGCACATCTCGCCCTTTGAGAGAAGTCAAGCCAAGCTGAGCTACCGCAGGGAATCTACCGCTGGAATCCAAAGGTCACTCATTTCCTTTTAACAACACTTTGTATCTAACTGTACGTGACAGCAAGGTGTGCTCAGCGAGAGGCTGATGTTGAGTTTTAAAGACAGAGGTCTGAGAAGTCAAGGTAAGATGAACCAGCAACCCCTTACAAAGACAGCAGAGGCTCCATGGAGATCGGTGAACCATGGTACGGTACATGCCACTCATCCACGCTGTAAGTTTGAGATTGACACACTGTGTCATTCATCTTCTTTTCTTTCTATCAAGACAGTTTTCACGACGACGCCCAATACAGCCGAATTCAACGTCCCAGCCTTGCTGTTTTAATTAAAAGGTGTAGGTGTCACTGTGAGTCACCTCAATCTTGTTCACTGAAAATGTCACACCAAAGCAAAAAAGCACAAATAAAGTGAATAAACCGACGAGCCTTGGGAAAATAAATTAATTTCTTAATCAAGAGCTGCAAGTATACTGGATTTGTATCTTCTAAAAGGGAAGCAACAGAAGACTTGAACACAGAAAAGGTGGAGAAACGTGTAAAACCTAAAACTGCTACAACACTTAAATAGTACATTTAAAGCAAAATAAATTGTCTTCAATGTGGAGAAAATTCCCCCAGCTTTAGTATCTCTACTGTTTATAACTTTACAAACATCTTGCATCTTTTTTTTGCTCATTCTTGATGTGTGTGGGTCAAATACCTAAATCAGTATACAAACATGCTTTCATTTGAACTGGATTAATTGAAAAAAATAATGACATTTCTGAATGAATTAACCAGAACTGACACACATGTTCTATTAATGTATTGGCAGGAGAATTACAATATTATCTGCAGCCCTGAGGTCAATCGGTGTGTGTGTGTGTGTGTGTGTGTGTGTTATCCTGATATTCAGTCTAAATGGGCATTTCGTTACCGATCTATTATACACAAAGTTCGAGGTGCAGGCGATGATTCAGAGGCCTGGAATCAGGCTGTTTGTGTGAACAGCGAATAATGAGGTTAATGACACCTGTGACTGTTGCCATAGCACCTGGGATCTGGGAGCCACAGTAGGGGGGTGGGGGTTGGGGAGATGGAGCACCATGGCAACAAGTGAAGTGATGGTTGTTATGAGGTGAAGATCTGATTTGTTCTGGCCACCACTTGCCCTCCAGGTGGCACACACTCACAGCCGGGTTTACGCACGCAGACTTTTAACACCGACACACACTATATTACAGCACAGTAAGTGTAGTGGTGGATGGGAAACGAGCTCTATAACTGAGATGGATGCACTGCGTCACAGTACAGTATACAGTGGTTGCACTCGTAAAGTCATTTTTCTTACAAAAAGTTTTCTTCACCAACACCTTCTTTCGATGGTATTTGATGATATTCCGATACCAAATATATCATCTACGTTTGAAAACACAATATATCTGAATCAGTCCTTCATCCTGTGCATCATATGTTAGGTGATTTGTACTGCAGGTCTTGTTAAACACTAACACACCTAACCTGTGTATCTGAACCATTTCACAAGCAACCATTTCATAGTATCAGGAATATGGCCTGATACAAATCACTTGACATCACTGGGCTAAGACTAAGACAGAATCAAGTCACTCTGCAACTACAAAAGGCAGACACAAATAAAGTAAGGTAGTAGATCCATACAAAAAATACAGTAATGAGCTGGTCGTCTGTCGGGAGTCTAATTTGACACTTAGTCCGTCAAGCTAGGGTCCATAAATGAATATATTAAAGTGAAATGGTAAGGAATACAGAGGAGTGATTAAATCTATGTTGCCTTGACAACTGCTCCATATGTTACTGACTGAATAGGGGTTACAAAGGAAATTTTCCTCAGAGACTAAGGGAGTTTTTGTGTACAGTGTATGTGTGCATCAAGTACCTCTCCCACACCGGTCTGTACAATCTTCAGGCCTGTCTCAGACTCCAGGAAGTTCTTTTCAGATACTGTTGAGGTGAAAAAAACAACAAACATTTTATGGTATTTGAGGAAGAAACTGTGAGAGCGACAGTACAATGCACCCACATATTTTTCAATTCATGTTTGTGTGTATGTATGAGTAGGTAGGTGTTATAGTGTGTCTGTGTCTGTGTTTTTGAGCCTCACCAGCTTTAGCAGCCACCTCTGCAGCCGTCATGTTGTGTTCATTCTGGCGGATGCGGAACGTCAGCGCGGGGCCCACCACACTGGCAACACAAAACCACAGGGATACATATGTTGGATGCTTCAAAACTGTAAAAAAAAAATAGTCTTATTGTTTGGAGTAAAATCGAAAAAATTACAACTCTCTCGCACACTGACGGCGGTGTTACCTGATGTTGATGAAGCTGCTGGTTGTCAGGTGTATCTTATCAGCCAGTAGATCTAATAGCTTCACTCCATCATACAAACTCAGAGGACTACGAATGAAAAAACATCATTATCCTCCTTGTAAACATCTTGTTTAACAAATGTCCTATTTGTTGCTCTTTACTGGAAATTAATATGACATTGAGCTATTGCCACATAATGGTATGGCATTCATTCTACACACATCAGAGTGAAGTAGGTCTTTCCTGATAATAACTATTGACTCCACAGGAAGAAACGTCGTTCATGTTTTAGAAAATAAACAGAAGAAAGCTGAATTTGATCGAGTGCTGACCTCTGGTTGGTGACAATGTACCCATACTCCTCCTTGGCTCCAGTACCCTCAACCAGTGGTACTGGCGGCCCCTGCTCCTTCAAGCCTTGTCCAGCTGCGGCGGGAGCGGCCTGTGGAGGCCGAGAGGCAGATGGAGGGAGGACAGCGCTCTTGGCTAGAAGTGTAGCTGGGACTGAGGCGGAGGAGGGGACAGGAGGGGCATCAGGTGGACCGGGAACAGGGGCAGGCTTCTCCGGCTTATGGGACACACTGTCTGCTTTTAACAGCTGCATCTACGGGGGAATGATAGAAGACCTGTCAGTGAAAAAAAAGTGCATGATTGCTTCTTGTGAACACTGCTGACAATGGATGCTGACATACCTCCTTAAGGGTGATGAGGTCTTTCTCAATAGGATCTGTGTTAAGACAGACAAACTCGTGTTTTTACACAAATATTTTCAATTTCAGCCTAATATGTTTTCAGTGTCAGCTATCAAGGTGTACTGTTTATTTACTTGGAATTTTTATATGATTTTTTTTCCAAATTCATCTCCACCATCTTAAAAAAGCAACAATTGCTTCACTAAAATCATAATGTATAATAGTAATTTTAACTGTATTTGAACTTCTAATCTTTCATATACATTGGAGCTTCATAATCCTACTGTTATGTGTTAAAGAAGGGACAGGGGACTCAGTATTTGTATTAGTTGTCGATTTGAAATGACTGAAAGACTACCTGTTTTTTCTTGGGCCTGCATCAGCTGCAGAATGAGGGCTAGCTTGTAGAGCTGCTCTTGACTGAGCTCTCTGGGGTCGACTCCGTACCTCTTCAAGACTCCTGACATCCTCTGGAGAAGGCCATCTAACACAGGATAGCAAAGTTAGAATTAGCTTTGCACTGTCCAAATACATCATGTAAATTAAATTAGAGTAAAATCAAGTTCTCTTTCCTCACCATTGTTTCCAGACAGTGTGCTGATGTCCGGAGGAACTTTTTTATTCTGCTGTGGTTGTTGTCTGCCAGCAGTACCAAGTCTCTCCTCTATGGTGTAGTCCTCCACATAGTCCACTGGTATCTCTAGTTCCAAGTCCTCATAATAAGGCAGGCCTGCTCACAACCATTACAGGTTATGATGGTAAAGAGAATTGTTGTAATGTGTTTCTAACTGTTAAAGAAACAGCTTATAAAACCTTATTTCACAGTATGTTGTTGTGTGTTATATTTTGGAAAATAGAAAGTCATTTACCTGCAGGAGCCATGGAAGCGGCCCCTCTGTGGCGATAAGAGGGCTGCGCAGACGCCAGGTAGAGAGACAAGGCTTCCTGTAGCAGCTGCCTGTCACGTTCACGCTCTCTTTGATTGGCCTGGGACCTTGAAGAGGGACGGGCATAACCGGCTCCTGCTCCAATGAGTGATCTCTCTACTTCATCTTGATATCTATGCTGGAATCAGGAGAGGTATTACACTGGATTAGTACTGTGTGTAATGCATGCGTGTGATATCTAAGATTCTTATTTTTTCATAAACACATTTACCACTATTGTAATGTTCTAAGATGATATACAATATGTTGTACTAATATTAGCCTATATGAGTATATGAGTTGGGATTTCATGTGTGAACTGCTGTCTATTGTAAGTACACTTATTTCTGGGACTCGTTTTGTAGTGTGACACACACACGCCTGCTTTTGGACGCTAATATATTAGTATGTGTACCTGGTGGTATGTGTATGGGTCCATGGAGGCCGTCTGCATGCGTAGCGGAGACTGAGGAGGCTCGACAATCATGTAGTCCACATAGTTGCCTCCAGGAGGTGCGGACCCTGATTTAGAACTGTGGTGGTGGGGGATGTTCTGTTTGGACCTGGCAACCCAGAGAGAAACAAAGAGTGGATTAGGTTAGATACACAGGGGTTGAAAAGGAGGGGAGGATAAAGGAATATGTCCAGAGGGAAATAAATGGTGACTCAGGGTGAAATGAATGGATGGCTCTGACTCCGTCCTTCGACTCATTGTATTCTGTAAAATGTACAATCCTCCACTTAATATCACTGTAACTAGAGAGTACTTACTGAGACGAATGAGAAGAGGAGGAAGAGGAGTTTGGCTTAGAGTGGTGGGTGGTATGAGGAACTCTCTTCAGCTCCTTTGATAAAATATACTGGGTGATGTCGTCTTGCCAGGAAAGACCTGCACACACACACAAGACACACACGAGAAAGAGAAAGACTCTCTGAAATCAATACTGTTTCCTATGGGAGTTGTGTTGAAGAGCTTGTATAATTAGTGGATTTCTGCCTGTACATTGTATTTTACTGCACTACTTTGTGTTTAGTAGCGTTTAGCTCAAATCACAGCTGTGTCTGAAATTTTTATTCTAGGTACTTCATATTAAAAGTAAGAATGACCCTCAAAGAGACACCAAATCACACACAACTAATGTCCCTAAACGTACTTAGAAGCACTTCCTTGACAGTTTTAGTTTTGTCAAGGAAGACCAGTGATGATTTGATTATCTCACCTTGTTGCATGAGCTGTTTGAGGACCTCCTGCATCCTCTTCAGAACAGGAACTGACACCTGGTACTGGACCAGGTCCTGCTTAGAGCTGCGACACTGACCAAACAGCCCATCTGGAAAGAACACACAGCCATCGTTAATGTTATTAGTAACACCTATGTGCTTTTCCTACTGTGACAAATCAAAACACCTGCTGTGAAAAAGGCCTATAGAATATACAGTAACAAGGCACTACAGTAATAGAGGTTTTTCTTTTCTTAGAATTTTAGCTAAAACTGTACACATTTTCCCACAAATATGTCAGTGAAGCTGCCCTCGAGGTACAGTACTTTGTAATGAGACCCGTAATTCTTATGTAGCCCACACAGTGAGTCATAGCATTGAAGTGCAGCCCACACACTTACGCTGCTTGTCACTGCTATTGACGAGGTTCTGCCACTGTCAGCGTGTGTGCTTTAGAAATTGTCCTTTGAAATAGTTGCTAGCCTGCAGGCAGCCTCATGGCAACAGAAATAATGATAGCATTTGCTCCGTATTATTTTCTGTGAATTGTTCTCATGATCATAAATTAATCCATATTTTTGAACATCTGCAGCACATGAAGAAATGCACATTATGTCAACCTTAGCCCACGTAATTTCATGCATCCACTCTAACTGACGCATCATTCTGATGTATATGATTTAGATGGTTCATCCCTTCTTAATCATACAAATGATTAGAATTTTTGGAGCCACAATGAAAAGTGGCTGGAAGTAGGGGATCAAGTGGTTCATAATGGATAACTCCTGACCTACTCAGTGACCATGGCTTCAGAATCAGGTAAACAAGATTCATGAGAAGAGAAGTCATCCACCATAAAGTGTGTAGGTTAAACAAGTGAATTAGATACTGAGAATCTGAAATGTACTTTATGTAGAGCTCTCATTATTGATATCACTTCAGGGCTGTCTTCTGAAAGTGAGTAAAAATGAAGATATATCTGAAGAAAAAGAGTCAGACTGCAATGTGATGGGAATGAAGACAAAGTGGAGCAGACTACGTATTATCTGGCGCACTGATGAGTCACCACAGTCTTTCACTACACTGGCTAAACCTCACACAACCCAACCTGCCCCAGTGAAATAGTAACAGATTAGTGAGGATTAATGTGTTCATATAGCCACAAAATGTTATAGGAAACAATACATTTTTTGCCACTCAATGTATTGAAGAGTAACTATATTGATGTTTTTATGGGTATCAAGTGGGCTACTGAAAAGTGAAGCCAATGTGGAAGTACCATAAATTTGCATTCTTTCGACTCTGGTTGCAAAAAGAAGTCTGATTGTATAGACGTGTATGAGAAAATGACCCTACTTCTCACTTGATTTATTACCTCAGTAAACATTGTAAACATGAGTTTATGGTCTCAATCACTAGTTTCAAGTCTACAGCATGATGTTTATTTAGTAAATGATGGTGCCATTTAGAGTCAAATAGACCATAAAGCAGGGTATGCTTTAGGGTGTGGCTATGTGATTGACAGGTCGCTACCACGGCGTTGTCCGGTCTGGGACTCGTCTTACAACTTCAACCCTTTCACAGTGTGTTTTCAGTTCATGAAAGTTAACTTTAACCTTTTTGGTCACCTAAAAATGTCTTATTCAGTGTTTCTATTGTACTTGGCTCCACCCTCTCGTGTCACTTCTGGTTGCAGAAAAACAACATGGCGATGGCCAAATACCAAGATGGCGACGGACAGAATGCCGAACTTGAGGCTTCAAAACGGCAGTCCACAAACCAATGGGTGACGTCACGGTGACTGAATCCACTTCTTATATACAGTCTATGGTGGGTATACAACAGGTACCATAGGTATTAGCCTTGTGTTGGTGTTATGATACAACCAAGTTGATCCTTAGTCTGACAAGAGATAGGCCTCCAGAATATTGATACAGATACAAACCTGTGCATCTTTCCCCCACTTTTTTCCATCCCAGTCAGTGAAACCCATAATCAAATTACAAATAGTTGATGTTGATAATGATGTGATATGACACAAGATATTGTATCCTGGCTATGAATTGCACCGGCAGGGGCAGAAATACAGTAGCTCTTATCCCTGGTGGTGAATTGACTGATGACAGAGAGAAGAGGAACATGAGGAGGAGGAATGGAAGATGAATGGAGTGAAGACAGAAAACTGCATGGCTTGATTGGATTGGGACTATTTCTGGAGCTTGGGTTATTTCTGTAGATATCACTTTTGTGCAGGGAACATAGTGTAGAATCCATCGTGGGACAGGGGATATCTGTTACATGTGAAAGAAATGCAATGTTTGGCTCAACTTACATGATTACAAAAAATGCTTCAAATAATTATTATCAAATGAATTGTGATGACAAGCATTGGTGCTACATTATACAGTAGGTGAAGGTTGTGTAAGTAAGTGTGTGTATTAACAGTAAAGTCATGCCAACCATAGACTGTATATTAAAAGAATGGACGTAGTCACCGTGACGTCATCCATTGGTTTGTGGACTATGGTTTTGAAGCCCTGAGTTCAGCATTTGGGCCGTCGCCATCTTGTTTTTTTGTAACCAGAAGTGACACGAGAGGGTGGCCATTTCCAGGCAACCAAAATGTTACAATTAACTTTCATGAACTGAAAACACACTGTGAAAGGGTTAAAGTTGTAAGACAAAAACACGGACAACATCCAGACTGGACAACGCCGTGGTAGCGACCTGTCAATCACAAGGTAGCCACGCCCTAAAGTATACCCTGCTTTATGGTCTATTTGATTCTAAATGGGACCATGATTTACTAAATGAACATCATGCTGTATTGAAGAAGACTTGAAACTAGCGATTGAGACCATAAACTCATGTTTACAATGTTTACTGAGGTAATAAATCAAGTGAGAAGTAAGGTCATTTTCTCATAGACTTCTTTTTTGCAACCAGAGGAGTCGCCCTGTGCTGGTCATTACAAAGAACGCAAGTTCAATCCACTTCCGTATTGGTTACACTTTTCAGACCTTGAGGTCGCCCACTGATGCCAACCAAACTACGCACATAAACAAATAGTATACTAGATGGTTTATTAATGATCTTCATATTTTTCCATTGATACCTAAACAACACCAACCCTCTGATGATCTCATAGGGTTGACCATTCACTTCACTAAAATCTGCATGTGTTGCTATGGCCAATTACAGCAGACCCACCAAACCTTCCCTAGTGGGCTGCCCAGACACCTGTTGTACATCAACATGGTATCCACAGAGTCAGCACCTCAAGGAGCAGCTGGTTGACAATGTCAGGGTGCTATACACCTGTGCACACAGGTGAAAATGTATGACCTTATTCTGTTTAACACAGGCTTCACACTCTATCTCTACAGGCGTATGGAGGAGATGCCTACAGCAACATCATAAACGTGACCCTACAAGGCACCACAAACAACCAACACCTCTGCCTCTGACTGTCTTTGAGAGGGGTGAAAAAAGGGAAAGATTCCAGTGTACAATACTTTACACTCCACTACTTCTACCAAATGTGTGTACCGTATAACAGCAATAACCTGAAACACACATACAGCCATGTCTATAAGGGCCACATATCCCATCACAGACACAAATATTTAACTACTCAGAGCTCCTAAAAGATGATATATAGCACACCAAGACACACAGGACACAATCCATCTTCCCTATCATGAGTGGCAGCCAGCAGGCCAGCGGAAAGAAAAGGCGTTGAACTACAAGAAACCTTAGACATTTAGACAAATTATTCCTCAAATGCCGATTGTGGATGCATCACTGCCTTGACAAAACCTTAGAGGACGCCGGCATCTCTGTCATTAGTGTCGGGTGGAAACATTACTTCTAAGCTAAGCTAGAAGGAGTACTCCTTCTTTCTCTGGCAGAGGCTGCTGTAGCTGTCCTGTGTACCCGATCAGTCTCTACATCACTCAGCACTGAGAGACGAAATTGACATCGATACTCCCATTCAACTCCTGGTGCATCAGCAAACAAGCCTGCATCAAAGAAAATGTAGAAGTAATGAAGCCTGTAATACCTGTAATATAATTACTGCTCAATTTGCATCTGAAATGATAAACGAAAAGAAAGATTAACAATAACTGCCTTATATTTTCAATATGCATGTCTGCTGCATGATCTGTGAGAGGATCGGGGGAAATAGAGCAGCAAACATTTGAGCTATTGCGAAAATATTTTGTTGTTTTAGATAATTTAGCAGATATGTTACCAGTATTAGAATATTTCATAACATCTTTGGTGCCTTGGGCGTCAAACTTGTCATCCAACAAGTAAAATCTGACAGTGATACATTGTGCAGTAAAATACTTGCTTCAAGGAGACGATGCTGAACACAGACAGAAGGTATAAATCATTAGGATGAGATCACGTTGCTTCAGTTAATGAAGACCCAAAAGAGTCTGAATGTTTTATATTGTTTGTACTGTTGCTCCTGGTTGTTTCATGCAGTCAAACTCCTCTTCATCTAAACTCAACACAGTAGCTGCTTATTCTTTAGTCACAGGAGACCTTTGTGTATCTATGGAGACTGTGGTGGTTAGTTACGCCTGTCTGTGGACTTTGATATTTTCCTCCCACGAGCTAAAAAAATAGGTCAATCAGTATTTGTTGGTGTCTAACAAACAGATTGTTAGGAAGAGACAGAGTCAGAGACAAAGGGCTCATCTCAACCAGACTAAAAACCATTGAGTGGCCGTTATTTTGTCTCTCAGACCGACAGATGTGCAATAACCACAGCCCTGTGTCTGCTCCCGAGCTGCAAGTATATACGCTGATCCATTTTGTATTCCACTCAATGTCTGTTCGTGTGCGTAAGTGCAATTTCCACAGTCCAAGTGCGTAAGTGTGCGTCAGTGACTCATTGCTGTATTGCCACAACAACTGTGGGGGTGTCGACCTCACGATGATGTCAGTGTTGCCATGGAGACAGTGGAGCGGGGGAGGGGCTTAGATAAGGATGAGGGAAAGAGGAGAGGGGCAGGTGACGATGAGAGATATAGACACATGGGGCTGAGAGAGGAAAAATCCTTGACATGTGTTTCACACAGAGGCTTTGTGTTGGCACTCATCCAGTGTGTGTGTGTGTGTGTGTGTGTGTGTGTGTGTGTGTGTGTCCAGCTGCAGGGTTAATAATTAAATATGCTGTAGAGGTAGAAAGGATTAAGAAAGTAGACTGTTTTAAAAGTTTATCGTTCGAGTTCAAAAGAGAGATGTGTGTGTGTGTGTGTGTGTGTGTGTGTGTCGTACTCACCATCTGAGCAGAACTGATCCCTTGCACACAGTTTTCTCTCAAACAGGCAACCTGAGGTAGAAAGACAAAAAAAAGGGCTAACAACGTACTCAAGAGTAAAAATCTTTCACATCAATTTCCATGGTAACGACTGCTTTAATTCACATTTAGAGGGTTGAGATGAGAACACAACAAAGTGAGCTTAACCCTGGTTTACTCATTATAATCAGCTTCAGATGTACTGCACACGGCGGTTACTAAAAACACACGCACCCTGTCTTTCAAATTGAAATGCTACCATTGTCAAAGCCAACCTACGCTGCACTTATCATTTATAAGACTTTTATATAATTGCACATGGCATTTTAAAAGCCCCCTCAATCCTCAAGTGGTGTCATTCATTAGCATAAAACCTGCAACTTACTAAAAACCTTATCCTTTTTTCACTTAACAATTTTGCTTCTGCATAGACATCATCAAAATGTATTACAGGTTGAATAGTGTTTCTACATAATTGGTTGATACATTTTGTCAATGTGAAATTGGTTAGAGGGACAAGATTATTTTGGGGCTACAGTTATGCTGATTTGTTAAGTGGTTTGTAAATGAACAGTGTCGTCACTAGTATTTTTTGGTAATCCCTTTGCATTTCATTTTTAGCTGTTCCACTGCTTCTTATTTTAGGGTGGTGAGTAAGACCTTGGAGGGTACGGCAGTGTGGGAAGGAGCAGGTGGCTGACGGTAGATAGGAACACAGCAGAATATGCCTGGATAAATCTGTTTGTCTGTCTGTCTCTTTCACATTACAGCTCATGACTGTTTATTGGAAATGTACTTTTTGACTCTGTTTGTATGTAACGCAGAAATAAATGGAATGATATCTGAGTGTATACAGTATGTGAGGAAATGAGAGATGTATCCCAAATTAATTGCAAAAGATGGCAGGTGGTTGGCAGATTGAATGTTTACCTGAACACAAACATGGATAGAGAAGTTTCAGACCTGTTTCTTCAACCTTTAAACGAAGTGACGCAGAACCTAACAGCGGATTCAGTGACTCACCTCTACTTTCTTTGAAGAATAACCACACACACAGTGCACACACACAGTGCAAGAGAGTGTCTTGTATTTCTTTGATGCCTTCTCACACTTTTAACTTTGAAACCTGATCCTTTATTTTAATGACTAATGGGTGCAAGTAATCGGTTTTCTGTGGAATTATTTGGACCAAATCTTACTCTCAATCTTACACACAAATTTGATGACTTCTTAAAAACAACAGTAGTGTCTACGTGCCGTTTTGCAAAACAACATGCCCATTATCTCAGAGACCTGGGCTGAAATAATGACGCATCTGAGTAATTATAGCACAAAGGGGCTTACAGAGGGACTGACACACACACATCACCACAATGTTGACAAGACATCTGGTAGTGTTGGACCAATAAAGCAACATGGAGCCAAAACAAAGACACAAATGGCAAAAATACTTCAAATGTTTATTCATTATAGGGTTCAAAACTTTCCATTTTGGGAACTTGTTTTAATTTCCTGTACACTCTGTTGACATTACAAGCATCCCCCCAAAGGTAGTAACAGCAACAACAATAGTTGTTTTTTGTAAGAACAATTTTATTCATTTAATAGAAAAAGATGTGCACCCTAGCATAGTAAAAGAGCACCAAGGTTCCAATGAATCTCATAAGTTTGGTGAGCAATTTTAGGAGAAACCTGACCTATTATACAGTATTTGCTATAGCAACAGGACATCCGCCCTTAAGGAAATGTCAGCTCTGACATAAACATCATACTGCGTGTGTGAGGTAGGACAGTGGGAAGTGATGGTCGGATGGCTAATCAGATGAACAGATGGATGGATGCATGTGTGAAAGATCGGAGATGGAAGCAGAGAGAGGCGTTAATAGATGAATAGACAGAGAGAAGCAACAGTGGTTTCTCTCCATGGTGCTGAAATCTCAACCACTTGCAGAATGGCTTCCCACTGAGCTGTCCTTTGTTCATTGTTTTTCTGTATGATTCTTTTTAAATGGCACAGAAAGACCAATATTTTACCAGCATTTTGTGTGTCTTGTTTTCATAGTTGTTTTGATCAATTGTAAATATATTATGGCTCCCTTGCTATCACAATGAGCTGCTTTAGATGTCTAAAATAAGCCGTAATCAATTATTTCTAAGCTGTTTAATGCATCGCATTTGGGTGATTGCACTTAAATGATAAAAGTGTAGTAATAAAGCATATGCTCAAAAATTCAAATGATTTTGGGAAATGATGGAGGTGGCAACCCTTCTGTTAGAACAAAACCACGCTCACTTGTTTTTGCCTGAAGAGAATAACATTTGGCTTTTCTCAATCTCAGTCTGAATTACTCACTGAATTCACTCCATACTTCACAAATCTACACCTACACATGTCAGACAGACACATTTTTTTGTCTGCAAAAAAAACATAAAAACAAAAAACCTTTCTTTGGGAAAAGTAATATATATATATAGGGTGTAACAGTTCACTTGTTGCATCAATTTATCAATAACAAATGATACCAGTTTAATGCATCAGTCTACGAAAAGAACAATAACTAAATCACTTTTCTTTAGCAATAATCAATAAGCTGAAACTACTACTGCTGCCATTGTCAATAATATTAACACAACAGCTCCAACTGCTACTGCCTACGTGTGAAATGTGAGGTCGGCACTGTTCAGGCATCAGTAAACACATTTTTAAAATGTAGTAAATAGTTTCACTTAACTTGTTTTATTTATTTATATGTATTATTCAATATAGAATATGCAACCTATACAGTATACCTTTGATTAAAAGCAGTATTTTCTGTCTTCAGTGTATATGGTATAATATACAAATTTAGTGGGACATAACTTTTTGTCTCTTATTTTATGTTTAAAACATAATTCTGCTGTCTACTTTTTTTAAAATCATGTACTAATGTTAGTCGGGGTTTTATTAATTTACCATTTCTCAATAGAAAGGACAACAAATGATAACATAATGTCAATAACAGCATAAGTGGTATTGGTAGCATGACCTGTATCATGATTCTCTAAAATGGACCCAGAAAAAAAAGAAATAAAAACCCTCACTATAGACTCTAGAGGTTTTCTCTTCTTCCCATCACCCCTTTGCATCCTCCATCTCTCCTCTGCCTCAGTTTAATCTCATTATCAGCCTCCAGATTTACCCACACAGCCCCTCTCTCTCTCTCTCTGTGGCAAATCATTTACAGGTCAATTCACACTTTATTTTGATAGAATGACACATAAATACAAATATCTCTAAATATCTAGAGGAATATTAGCCTATAGGACCAGGATAGAGATGCCACAGGAGGATGAAGTATCCTACAGCCGGATGAGATCATGAGCTACTTAGACACACCATGTACCTGAGGGAATATCTCAGCAGTATGACATGATAAGGACTGTGCCATCATCATCACCATCACCATCATCTTACCGTATTTATCTGAGATCCCTGGTTGGCACAGTGCGGTTAAAAGCAGCAGAGCTCGCCATGGCTTAAGGTGTTGCATGATCCTCTGAAGCCTCCCAGCAGAGGAGGAGGAGGAAGAGGAGATGCAGAGATCCTTTTGGTTCCTTTGCTTTTGGTTCCTCTTTTTTTAAATCCGCATCATGTTCAGACGAGCAGACGACCAGTTCTGTGTCGACAAGCTCACATTGCACCCAGAGAGTCCATGTGACAGAAAAATAGAAATGAATGGCTGAAAAACACTAATTTCACAGTGGAAAAGGCGGGGCGTGAGGATGAAGAGGGAGGAGGAGGAGGATGTGTGTGCTGGAGCTGCAGAGATAACGTAGACCACCAGGGATCCACCTGCTGCTGCTACGTCATCACGGCTCACATGAGAAGGTGTATATTATAACACCTATATATCACTATAACGTCATGCACTTACAGTGAATTATTCATTGTTTTTCGAAAAATATTTGTATTCCTTTTTTTTTTCTTCCAAACATAGCATAACAAACAAAACAAAGAAAAATGATATCTTACATTTAACATTTAATATGTACATACATAAATACACACATACACATCACCTCCCACTCCCACACAGAGACAGGTCCAGCCTTCTTCCCACCTCTAGAGGTAAAGTTACAGAAAAAAATAACATAAAATATTGTTTAAAATAATTTAATTAGTTAGTTAGAATTAAAAGTAATAAGTACTACAGTAGTATAGTTCATGGTGGTAAGATAGAAACCTTGAATAAATAAATAAATGTAGAGGAAAAAAAAGAAAAAGAAAAAAAAAAAGAAAACAGTACGTAGAAAATAATAATTAATAATTAGGTAAATACC